>JAAZQE010000731.1:0-15155 GCA_013620735.1 Clavariopsis aquatica
ATGGATGGTTTGGGGGGGTTGTTTTGTTTAGGGGAGGGGAGTCTGGTTCTTCCAATTCGATGATTTCCGTTACCTTCTTTGCACGCTTGTAGTAAATGCGAAATTGACCTTGGTATATCGACCTTTTCACATGCTTCATAGGGTATTCCTATTTGTATTTAGAGAACGGATGGCTCGTGTGCAAAGCATGTGGCTCTTTGCTGTCTCTCTTACCATTATCACAGATGAGAAACTCGGTTTCTAACTTGCTGGCCCTTCTCCCTGAATATTTATGTCTACTTGCCATTCCTGTACTGCATTGTATGGACGAGACAGATGCGGCCAAAGTGTGCGTGGTACCGTGCGCGAGTAATTAGGATATATATCATACCATACTGTAAGGGGTTTGCTCGTGTATTGGTTTTTGATATATTCTGCTTGGGTATGAAAAGGGATGAAGACACTGGATGTTGACTCAGTATGGAGGTCCTGGGTAGGAAAGCATGCCTTGGGTACTCGTGATCTCTGCTTTGGTTGATTCACAGCCATGAAGTCAGACACATCATGGTAATGTGTTACACTGTTTGTTTGTTGATCCAAGGGTGATGAGACGGTTTGATAGGTCGTCGTCAGCCTCACTTAAGGATATCCTATACTTGACCTAGAATCACAATCCCCCTGGTCAAGGTCTCGGCATCTGCCAGGCTCAATTAAACCAAAAGCTAACGCTAAAGCTCGGCGTCAGGCTCCTGACATAATGCCACCACCCAACAGGCACATATAGGCACTCTCCAGGTCTCAGAATGCCCTCTACAAACTCGGCATCCTTGAACTCTTTGAAATTCTCTTCAAAATTTTGCCCACTTGCCTCGTCACGGCCATTCTTCCGGGCATTTTTCCACGGAGACCGCTCCGGAAACACGTCGAAGAAGTGGTCAAGGTCAATCGTCGACGTATTACTCATATCAACACCCATTTCATCTATCCCCCTTGGGAACAACTTCTCTCCTTGCTCCGGGCTGTACAACCGCACGTACTTGACCCCCACAACTTGGGCTAATATGTTATGATATGGGTCGGTGTGGAGGGGCGATATCGTCCCTGCGGGCCCGAACCAGGCATTCAAGAGTGGGTCCTCGAGTTTAGAAACGGGATTTGAGGGGAAACATGGGCGGGGAGTGGAGTAGCAATAGTCTGGAATACAAATATCCGAACGTAGGGGGGGGATCTGCGCAAAGAGGTCGTGTTGGGCGAGATATCCCGTCTGCACCTCTTCTCCCTTTCCCATTAGCTTCGAGACTTGGGAGGTTTTGTCCGCCGTACCGTCGATTCTATTCTCCATATTTTCCTTCGAATCCTTGAACATGTACTCCTCAACAAACTCGCCAAAACTCAAAATCTTCTGTCCCCACCCCGCATCCGTATAACTCCTTCCAACCTCAACAGGTACCAATCTACGTCCCCCCAACGTCTTCTGCATTAAATACGCCACTCGATTCCACGGTCTCTCGTCCAACGCAGGCCAGTGATCAATTGCGCCCGTGATGATAACCGGTATTTCCGTCTCTTGCTTGGAGATCCGGGCCTGGAACGTATCAAAGCTCGGATTTTCCAGGCGCGGAATTGGCCGGCAAAGTGTAAGAGCCGATGCGAAACCCTCTTGAAAAACTTCAGGCATACTAGACTCCAATTTCCTCTTCTTCGCGGGCCTTTCTCCCTCCATATCACTAATCCATCCCTCGACAGCAGAAAACGCCAACTCAAAAATTTCCTCACGTCCTGGTGCCCCAGTAAGGATAAGCGCCATATCCAAACTCTTGACCACATCTGTAACCCAATCCTCATTTTGGACCATTTCTAATATCTTCAAAACTTTCCAAAGCACTGCATCCGTATACAGCCTCCTCCAACAGATATGCACCATTTTATATGGCACATCGTGTAGTTTTTGGTACGCAAGCTGCACACACATGCCGGGGTTCGACTGGAGAAGTTCGAGGGCAGGCTGCCCACAGGCCTGGATTTCATCACCATCCTGTAGTGTAGTTAGTTGGCTGCGGATTAGTTGAACAATCTCGGTGAGTGACGGAGCATCTGCAGTTTCCATTTTGGGTCACGACTCAGTCTTTGCAAAGCTTGCGATGCCGTGTTGTTGTCGTTCGGGAGTGGGAGAGATGGAATCAAAGAGGAGAACTTGAGCCCTGACCACTTTCTGCCAAGAACAGTGCGTGGGTTGGGGGAGGGGGGTTATATGATCGCCACGACGATCTAGGCTTGAACTTTAACCATGGCAAGAGATCTGTCACGATTCATTTGACAGCCTTACTTACGAACAAGGCCACCCCATCATTTCCCTGGGTCCACAGCTTGTAGATTATTCTTCACTTGAGTAGACTATATCTACGTAACAAATTTTGCACAAATGAAAGATGCTTTACACTATGCAACGCAAGTTTTTGCGCAGGGTGATATTGTACAAATTGTAGGCTAGCCTAGAGCTCGCTCTAGTTGCGCCTTTCCAACATGTTCAAAGACCGGACGCTCAAAAGCATTAAGACCAAGCAGACCAAGCAGACCAAGCAGACATGACTGAGAACCTACTATATGCCAATAGGATTCGCTCATAACACATAAATCGTTAACCATAAACGCCATTTTCATGGGGGATATCTCAAAAAAAAGGAAAAAAAAAGCAGGCAATCAAATGTGGAAGTGGCCAAATATAGGACCGTGGGTATCAAGTTCAAGGTTTAGACGGAGAAGAAGCAAGAAGACCGCCCGCATCGTTCAAAGAGGGTAGGTGGTCGATAGGTATGTTTGGTGGCGAATGTTGTGCCCGTAATGGATATATGGCGGACTGGGATATCGACGCAGGAGTAGTCGAAGATGAAGAGATTGTCTCCTCCACATCCGTCTCTAGTAAACCTCCAGCAGCTAGTTGTAGGATTGTTCGAATGCTGTCAGGATCTTGGGACTGTTGAGAGACCCGCGAGGATCGGCGAGGGGGAAGGGGATATGGCCGACCATTGGACATGATTGATGTGGACGCCCTTGATCCTCTTCTCGGATAAGGTGCAACAAAGTCGTGAGTAGTGATAGTTTCGGTTGGAGATAGGGCTATACTTGGCTGACGACCATTTTCCAGTAGGCCGCCAGCATCGTAGAATGATACACGCCTCCCGCTACGCGGACTGGGTAATGGTTCCTCCTTTGATTTCAGGTCAGACTCTCCACTCGACTGTGATCCTCGTTTAGGAAACTGCCAGTTGGGGTCTGGAAAGGAAACGCTGGGGCCATTAGCCGCCAGAATATCCAAGTCAGCGACAGGTGCGATCCTCGGGGCGTTGTCAGGTTGCTCCGCCAGCTCCGGTTTCGTTCGATAGCCAAGCGAGCGGGCAAGGTCCTCGTCGCTTCCCCATTGTTGGAGTGTATGTCGACGGGTTGAAGATCTGCGATCCATGCTGTCGGACGTAGACCCGCCTCTGTATTTTGCTTTCTTTACACCCCTATCGCGCAGGAAAGAGCCTAGGACGATGGCGTTGGAGACGAAGGTGGCAGCAAGGATCTCTGACGAAGCAAAGAGCGTTCGATATTGTTGGAGCCCACGTTTTTCTATTACCAGTGGGATTCGCGCACCAGTGAGTACAATGAGCATGATGGACATGGAGAAGAGTAGAATGAGGGAGATCTTTCGCTTTAAGCGCATGCTTGAGCGGAGTATGATGGGGATGGGAAAGGTGACAAGAAGAATGTCGGTGATCATATCGGTGATACCCATGGTGAGTAGATGGGCGTATCCTTGGCGGCATCTCGGTCCTGGGTCCGGGATTACTTGCCAGTAGTGACTGAAAGGTTGACACTCTGCAAGAGTGGCGATGAACACGGCCAAGAAGGTGACGCCGAGAAAGACGCGGATGCCCTTTAAACCCATTTCATAGCCCTTCTTCCAGAATCGCTCCGTCATTCGCTTAAGAAACTCAGAGACGGTGAACTTGGCGGTCCAGATGCTGTGTTTTTTTGATCAGTGAAACGCAATTTTGTGAAGGTGATGGAGGGCTTTACAAGAGTGCATAGAAAATACGCGCTGCGAGGACCATCTTAGAGCCGATGGCGCGATGGTGTATCATTACTACATCGGCCAAAGGGTCCATGGACTCGATGTCGACGTTATTGGTGCCGTAGAGGAGCACAACATGCACGCAGCCCATTCTTGCCAGCAGCGGAATGATGCTCCATGCCATAATCTTGTCCTCGCGAAAGAGTTGTTCATTGCGTATCCAGCGGCCGCCCAAGCGGACGACTATGATGAAGAGCGAGAAGAGGGTGCACCACCAGCTGTAGAGAAGGGTTGGGTTGTTGGCGATCCGCGAGCGGCGCTCGGGCGGCGATTCGTTGAAGAGGGTGCGAGGCAGGATCATGACGTGAATGGGGAGATGACTAGACAGACTCCCACCTCCGCAGAGGGCGAGCTGTTGGATTGTCGCGTGCGCAGTGTAGGTTTGGCGTGGGGACGACGATGGCGGCGGTCGATGGCGGATTGATGTTGTCGATCTTTGGGCGCATGGACCATGGTAGGACGTCGTGGGGCGTGGGCGTCGTACCGAGGGCGCGGGATAGAGTGGGATGCCCTCAGGGCAGGTCGCGCGCAATATGGGGAGCTGGGCGCGGTGCAGCCGTTGGCGAGCTGTGGATGAAGGGGAGAGTGAGAGGAGGAGGAGGCTGCAGTGAAGGCGTCTCCACTCAAGTTATGGGCCTTGTGAGCGGACCGAGACACTTATCGCTCGCGCAGGAGGACGCTCCTGATGCAGAAACGAGTGGCGGCGATGATAACGCCGGAGGGACTCGGTGCGCACGCCCCAGGCCGAGTGTGGCTGCCGCGTCCAAGCAGTGCCGAGGACTAGAGAGTGGATCGATGCAGACAACGAGCGTGCAGGCGGCGACGGCGCGAGGGCCTCTGCTGGAGGACAGGCAGAGTCGAGGACGGCGGTGTGTCGTATGGGGGACTTCAGGCTGCCTCGACCAGGCGTGACGGTGGTACGGCCTACATACAGCGGGCTCGCAAACGCGGCAGGCGTCGTCGCCATTCACGAAACTCCGCCTTTGGCATCCTTGTCAGCCGGGCGGAGGGCGTGACGGGCGTGACGGGCGTGACGGCCAGCGTTCGCTTGCTGCCTGTGATGGCATTGTTAGTGTCGAGGATCCTGCGCCATCGCGCAGCTGAGTTTCCGCACGACGTCTGAGTGGCTGCCTCGCGCCCGCCGCGGCACGCTCGCTCGGTAGGTCGCAGCGCGCCCAACAGAGACTTGGAGGTGTAAGTTGTGTAGACGTGGTCGGCGTGAAGGTTGCGGGCTGGCGGCGGGCTGGCGGCGGGCGCCTCGAGTTGCAAGGTTGCAGAGCGCTTCCTGTGCTCGTCCTGGGCCTGCTCCGACATGGCAGCGTCCCGAACGCCAGGGCCGCTGCAGCAGCGAGCAAAGGGCGCAACCCTGCCTCTGCGCATCTCGCCTCAAGCGCGCAGTATCGCAGTTCTGCGTCGTTGGGCTGCACGCTGTGCAGGGCTGTCTGGGATGCGCCAACTCGCAGAGTGCAGCCAGCGTGCAGCGTGAGCGGTGAACCCCCACAATCCCGCGGGTGGCCCCTGCGCAAGACGTTTGACGTCGGACGGTCGGACCCTTGCCCCGCCCTCGTGCCCCTCGTACCGAACGAGGCTGACCGTGGGCCTTTGAATGACTCTTTGCCCGCTCGTCCTCCATGTCGCATCCCCTCCCAGCCCGCATCCCTCAGGCCTGCTGCAGCCCGCGTTGTGTTGAGCGCTGTCGGCTGGTGTTGTCTCTCTCTCGCCCGCACGGCAAGTAATCAAATCCCGCACGCCGATCATGGATGGCCACCCGCTGCGGAAGCCACGGGCAAGGATTCGCCTTTTGCATCCCGACATTGGAAGGCCTGGCGTGACGGAAGAACACATATCAACCAACACGCCGCTCCAGCCACCAGCGCGGCAGTCGTCCCGCATGATCGTGCTCGCAATAACCGCGTACCCGCTGCATGTCCAGTACGGGTCTCCAACACGCCAAGACTATTGGTGATACCAACGGGCCCTGCTCGCCCTGTCCCTCGCCCTGTCCCTCGACCGGAATGCGAAGGGGTGGACTCACTGTGCCTATAGAAGAGGTAACATCCCCCCGCCTCACACGAGGCCACACGATCCTTGGCCAGGCCAAAGGCGGGTTTCCGGTTGTGGGAACACTGACAGCTGGCCCAACTGCCCCGGCTAGGTGATGCTTGTCTTGTCCTCGATCAGGTTTCAACACTTCGTTTACCCTTGAGGGCTCCTGTAGCGACTTGACACACCTCGAATCGAATCTGCCTGTCGTGTCCTCCCACGATGCGGACACAGCCTCTCCGTTTACGATGTCCAATAGAGCTGAATGAAACATCCTCCTCAGCTGCCCACGCGCCCACGTCTGTTGGGAAAATGCCCTTTCTTTTGGAGTCCATTCCTTCAACTTCCTCCGAGGGATTATTTATTAGTCCTCCTACCGGTAGGCCCTGAGGACCGCAAATTCCTTCTGTCTGTGCGGCTCGCGGGCCTATTGCTTGCATTTCCACGTGGTTCCGAGTTATGTGGAAGGACAGTGCGCTTCAGCCTTCTACAAACGGTTCGGTGGCCTTCCAGGACAGGCTCAAAGGTCCGCAAATGCTGAACCACGAATATTTATCTTTGCATCACACTTTTGTATCATTTTGTGCCCCCCATGATTTTATTTTCCCTTTTTAAGGGCCGAAATTTTGTTGAGTTTGCCGTTATCCGTGAGGCACAGTTGTGTGTGTGTGTGTGTGTGAGTGTGTGTCTCACCGAGGAGACACATTCATCCTTGAGCCGTTATCTACATGTTGGCAAAATTGTCTTTTTTTATATTATTTCTCTTGAATATTAACACCAAACCTCTAGATAAACTACGTGGCCGTTGATCTCGTGGTCTTTTACCATCTTAGTGTGTGCGTGTACACCCTGATGTCGGCAGCAAGCACATCATGCTTCCATTTCCCATGTACCGGGGATGTTGCTCGCTCAAGGCTACAGTATCACCAGTCACACCTTTTCATGACGCCATGCGCATGCTCATTTTCATTCGCCCCCAGGGCAGAGCATTCGCTGTCGGTCATGTGAAAGGACATTCTAACCCGGATCAAGACATTTGCTGGTGTACTGTGTAGGAAGAGGATATACATCACGCCGCCCTACGACCCTAACTACTAGTTACAAGTGATTAGGTCACCAGAGGCCTGCACATGATTTTCGACGCGGCAAGATCTGGTGCAGACTTTGTCGAGCGTGGCCCTTATACTCGTGCGCGCCGAAATACCAAAGGCATGTTCAGCCTCATTATTTGCAGGTAGAGGCTGGTGGAGTCGCTTGTGTTTTCTTACGACCTTATATACTCCCTAGCAGCCTCGGGTTTCGAATATGGTGTTTGCGGAGGCTTTCTGCTCCCTTGGGCAGGCCAGCATGCCAACATGGGCGCGCTGTGAATGGAATTCCCAAACTTTACTGGCAAGTGTTTCTCGCGCAGCGGCCCGCGTGGCTCTGTCCAGAGAAGTCCCGCGGGGCTTCATCGGAATGTGACCTGCTTCTGGATGGGCTTTCACATGTGAGAAAGCTGCCAGGCTAAAACAGGGGATCGCGCAAACGACGAGGCACTGCTCGCGCAGGCAGAAGGGAGCGCGGACAGCCACAGACGACATGGTCGCGCCCTGGACTCTCTGTGCGCGTCGAGGCGGCGGGCGGCACGACAAGTGGTTGACAGTCCTGGAAGTGGAGCTGGCAGCGATGAAATCATTGTTCGTTGGGCAGTGGCGCTAGCCCGCCAGGGCCGATGACGTTTCAGCTAGTGAGTGGGAGCAAAGCACACGAGCAAGTGCCAGAGGAGGTTCCTGCCTACAAAAAGAGTGTCACGTCAGCCACTACCCATTAACCCCTCACGCGCCTGTTCTCTGCTTCACTGCCAACCTCCAGCGCCCAGAATACTCTTCCATCTTGCTGCAACCAGCTCCAGTCCCCAGCATCTTGCCCTCAACACCTGCCCATCACCAGCCAATGTCAAAAGCTCCCCATCTCGAGCCCAGCAACACCAACCTGCTTGACCTTGACCTGGATCCTTCAGAGTCCTCCGACGCGTCCAGCTATTCCAACGGCAGCACGAAGCCGCAGAGCACACAGAACGGCAGCTTAAACTGTGAGGTACGCACGAAAACACCCCTCCGACCCTTGCCGAGACGCACCTAACACCCTGCAACACAGTCTTATCTGCAGCTTGCCCACCATCGACCTGCTCCCCCCCCCTAACCGCCTCACAGCAGCAGCACAAGACGCACAAGACACAATGGCCGCCGTTTCAGACCACCCGGCCTCCCAGGGCCTCAAGGACACACTGAGCAATGGTGAGGTGAGTGCACCAAGCCACCTTATCGAGAGTCTGAACTTTGGAGCTGATAGCGGGTGGCGACAGATGCCCAAATTGCCCAATCCCACCCAATATTGACGCCTTTAGGACCCATCGCACAAAACGCAAAGGCAGAGGCTGCAAAGACAAGCGGCGAGTTCTCCGACCTAGCAAACGCGCGAACAACGCCGGAGCAGCCAGCGGTAACAGGCCAGCCCCTCACACGTATGCAACCCTCACGAGCTCATTTTCCAAACTCGGACTGATGTCGGACAGACTACCACAGCTTGTTTTACCGTCTCCTGAGTGTGAGTGATTGTACGATTGCCTTTGATGGGATTTCACTAATTTGTCACAGTGGAAGAGCCCCCGCGCGACGGCCATTTCCTTCGCCGTGTCCGTCCTCTTCATTTTCGCCGCACGATATCTCAACGTTATCCGTTATATATTCAAGATCTTCTACCTCACCCTGGGTGGTATGTGAACCCACACGACATACACATGGCAATACTGACGACAGGTACAGTTACCGCGAGTGCGGAACTTGGTGGGAAGTTGGCCTTTGGGCGTGGCCTGACCTCACAGTTTCGCCCTAAGAAGTATTTCACCATCCCAAAGGCCTCGCTGGAGCGCCTTTTGGATGATGTTGAGCAGTTTATCAACTTCTTTGTCATTGAGTCACAGCGGATTGTCTTCGCTGAGAATGTCTACGCAACTGGTGCCGTAAGTGGAAAATTTGTTCAGAAACCAAAAACGAACTGCGCTAATATTTGCTTTTTGGGCAGGCATTCTTTGCGTCTCTAATTTCGTACTACCTCATCAAGTTTGTCCCGCTCTGGGGCTTGACCTTGATTGCTACGACGGTTGCCTACCTTGGTCCGCTCATCTACGTCAAGAACAAGGAGGTCATTGATGCTCAGCTTGAGCAGGGCTATAAGCTGGTCAACCAGCAAGCGACCCAGATCAAGGACCTTGCCAGCCAACATACTGGAAATGCTGCCCAGACTATCCAGGGCTACACCAAGGAGTATACTCACAAGGCTCAAGAGACCATCAACTCTTACCGTGGACGCTCTGCTTCACCAGAAGTTAAGAGGGAATTCCCTCCTGCGCCCACACACGAGCCCATTCCAGAGAAAGAACCGATTGCCGAGCCTGCATCGTAAGTTTCACAAAGCAGCAACGAATAGGCCTTCACTCGACAAGCTACATGAAAGCCCCACATTCTAGAACGCCTATCGGAGTTCTCTGCGCACACATTAACCCCCTCATATATCACGAAGACCTACCGAGTAACGATTCGCAATGCCCGGTCTAAACACGACAATCACGATGCCTTTTCCCCGCTATCCGTGCTCGATGCTCGGTATATTTTGGGGCAAATTGGAATTCCGAGCTGGTGTATCATCATCTCCTTAAAAGTTTTCCTCTACAATCTGTCTAACGTCCTTTTCTCTTTAGTCTATTCTTCTCTTTCATGTTTTCGTTGTGGGTGAATTGGCTTTGTCTCCTAACTTGAGGTTTCGTACATGGCATGCATGGAGGATGAGTGAGTGTGGATCAACTGCAATGGACATTAGGAGGGGAGTTGTTTTCCTCTAATCATAGATAGGTGTTGGGACGGTATCATAATATCTCCTTACTTGCGAAATTCTATGAGTGTGTGTTGTGAACAGTCCATGTCATCAACAAGATTCATTGTGAGGATGATCTGTGTCTTGGGTAATAAGTTCATAGTGTACTTGCAATTATTATTTCGCTGAACAGAACGTCGGTGGCATTTTTTCATGCTGAGGATTCGAGCACGGTTGGCTCGAGAGTCCACAAGTCTTCCCTCTGACCAATGTTCAGTATTGATAGTATATGCTGGATGGGCTGGAAATTTCTACAAATACCTTAAAACATACTCGGTAAGGCTCGGCATGCAACATTCATTAACACAACTAGGCTGGATTGACTCATTGGTATTTGATCCTTGAACATCATACATGCCAAAAAACAACAAATAGACAAGGACCAAAGGGTGTCTAGGACCAACTGCTCTGTGAAGGGAGAAGAAAGATTCATGGACATGTACTTTGGTGGCATTGTATCTGCGAAACCGATTTTTTTTAAAGTAGGTTACCTGGTCTACATAAAACGCTCTTCTTGGAATGATAGCAGCTCGTTGTTAGGTATAATTAACAACCCACAGCCTTGAAATGCCTATGTTGAGCGCTGACAGGGACATTCTGATATTCAAACTATGCCAAGGGCACCCCTTACATGCTTAGGTGGTTGAATGGAATAAGTACACTAGCCTAGAACAGTCTTAGCTACCTTTATTGGACTCCTTCTTCACCTCTACCAGCTTCTCCCACCATCCTCCCATCACACCACACCCTTCATTTTTCATTCTTCGATAGTGAATATCAGTTCGAATCTAATGCATTCACTTACTCTCGCATATGTGACTATGAATGGGATGCACCCCGGTTGGCCAACCCAAAATGCCTAAACGGCTAAAACTAGGAAGACGCACCATTCGTGGATGTATTCCCATCAGTGCAAGCTAGGATAATCAAAATGCACTATGAACTCGACGTAATCCCCACTCGGCCGGTGCCCCTGCCTAGACCTGATCTGCAACGAGAGCGGCGATGGTTCCTGGGAACACGAGCACTCTCAAATGCTTAAATCCTCTTTCTTTATACAGACTACTGCTAATTACGACTAGCATGCGATCGTTTAGATTAAACCAGCATCGTCTGCCGGGTTGCCGGGGCGGTTGTGTGAAATTATAAAGATATCATACATGGCCTTGCTGTCCTACTCCGCACCCAGCATCCTTCTTGATACCCGGTCCTACATGATGGCAGTCCTTACTGGTGTTGTTGCTGTTGCCGCTGTGTTGGTTTCCTTCACTAGTTCTACGCCTTTGGAACTAAGGGCTTCCGTCCAAATATCGAATGCAAAAATATCGTTAACTCTCATTTACCAAAACAACCTAAACGCATCGGACGACAAGAACCACGTCGGGGCTCTCCTGCTCAGCCCGGTCCCTCGATCCGAGGCATCTGCAGCATGTGCGGCTTTGAACGAGAAACTACTCCCCAAGGCTACACTTCAGACACACAAGTCTGATTTCCTCCACGCCCTCGCCTACCAGGACTACGCCGAGTACTTTAACATCAATCCGGGTTTCGAGATTGAGAATGGCACTGTTGTTTCCGGTGACCAACTGAGCTTCTCCGCAAATCCTGGGTATTCTAAGCGTGACCTGCCCATCTTGTGCACACAGTCTGCCAACAATGGCTCATCTAAAGCCGGGCCAGTGAATGGAAGCGAGCTTGTTATAGCCTCAGGCGGAAACACCTACGTTGGATATCGAAACCAGAAATCATTCCGTTTCCTAGGCATTCCATATGCCGATGCTCCTCAGCGATGGAAGTACTCCAATCTCTACTCGAAGAAGGGACAGACGATTCAGGCTACAGCATATGGCCCCCAATGCGCTCAAGGCAGTTCCGGCAGTGAAGACTGCCTCTTCCTCAACATACAAACACCACATATTCCCAAAGCAGGCTCGAGACAAAATCTTCGGCCAGTCATGTTCTGGATTCATGGTGGTGGTTTCACGGGGGGCAGTGGAGCAGATTCTCTCTCCGATGGTGGGAACCTGGCAAGTAAAGAAGATCTCGTGGTTGTCAACATCAATTATCGTCTTTCCACGCTCGGATTCCTGGCTATCCCTGGATCAGATATCAGTGGGAATTACGGTATTGCTGATCAAATTGTGGCCCTTGATTGGGTTATCGCAAATATTGCTTCGTTTGGCGGGGATCCAAAGCAGATAACCATCATTGGGGAATCCGCGGGCGCTGGCTCTGTACGGACGCTTCTCGGTTCACCTCAGGCAATTGGCAAATACCAAGGTGCTGTTGCCATGAGCAATCTAGGGGGAGGCGTGGCTCTGGGCCTGAAGGGAGATTATGGGACAACATACTCCAGCTACTACACCATCAACGAGTCATACGCTGTCGCCGGTAACCAGATATTTGCTGCGGCAGGATGCAACGACATTACTTTGTCTGCCCAAATATCCTGCCTCGAGCAAGTTCCCGCCTCGAAACTTGTTTCCCTCTCCACCGTAGCCCGCTACGTTGTCCAAGATGGCAAATATGTCAACACGCCCAACCTCGTCCTCACAAAGCAGAACCCCAACACGGCACACGTCCCCGTAATATTCGGCATTACCCGTAATGACGGCTCTTCTTTCTCTACCTACCCCAAAACACCTATTTCAAATCACACGCAGGGCCTCCAAGCCGCTCTTGGAATAAACTCCACCTGGGCGCAGAGAATCATCGAATCAAAGCTCTTCCCGCTCTACGACACGGGAAATCTGACGTTGGACTCATTCAACGTATCCCAGCGCATCGCTACTGACAAAACATTCCGCTGCATTGACCAAGCCACCATATACGCGGCCTCTGTATCCGGCGCCTTCGAAACAGCATATTACTACCAATTCGAGCGCACCATCAACGGGTACGACCCCAACGCCCTTGGCCAGCCCAAAAACAACGACCCCAAGAACCCCTATTTCAGATATCACGGTGCGGATATGCCGTGGGTATTCGGCACGCTATCCACGATTAGAGAGCCCGAGGATCTGTACAGTGTCCAGCTTGTGAGCAGCTACTTTGCTGCCTTTGTCAGGAGTGGGTCTCCCAATCCAGAGCCGGAATTGCTGAGGGTCAGGGGTTATGAAAAGGTTGCTGATGCCGTGAGGAGGACCGGTTTATGGGGTCAGACTAAGGGTCAGAAGGGCGAGATTAGGTTTTTGGATTGGCCTGGGAAGAGGGAGGGCTTTGTGGATGTGGAGCAGTGTGCGTGGTTGGGATATGGATTGGACTATTATCTCAAGGGTGGCAAGTAGCATGGTAGGCTTATAGGGGGGGGGGGGGAATGTAATCATGTATGTATGCATGTAGAGTTATTTGACGGGTTTGTCCAACCATGTGAAGAGTTAGCATATACGTTCTTCCCTCGTATTCACCCTAAAATCACACCCATCTCCCAACTTAGATTCTTCTCACCCTATTTAGATGCATTGCTTCAATATAGGCAATAGTGGTAAGAAAAAAAAAACAGAAGTAGAAGAGAGACATGCTGTATATATAGTCTAGGGATTTATATCTGCCACGCGTCGATCAAAACAGTACAGCTCACTCAGCCACGAAACTATCCTGTAAAAGCCATGCTGTCGATAACGGACATGGATGGAAAAACGCTAATAATACAGCAGTAAATAAAGAGCACAACAAGGGAAAGAAGCGCGCGTAACGAGAAGACGAGCGAATATTATACTGTATATGCTTCAAACTGTGTCAAGCAATATACAGGGCCATTCACACTCACATGCACACATCTCCATATATACACAGATATATATGTATATATGGAGATTCAACTACCGTCTAGAAACCTCGGCATCATCCCGATTTCCTCGTCGTCCGGTTCCTAACCTCTGTGGACTCAACCTTCAAGGACTTGGCGCCCTTCTCCACACGCACGGCTTCCACATAGTCGTTGGCGTCGGTTTCAGAAGGCAGAGGCGTTGGCGGTGGGCTTGTGACATTGGTTCCCTCCACAAGCACTGGCTCCTTCTTCTCCGACTCGGCGTCGGGCACACGGGTACCAAACGGTGGATCGAAGCGCTTGCGCAGCGTCTCGATCATCTTGCCAAACCAGTACCAGTTCAGCCCGTTCAGCGTGAAGTTGGCGCCTAGATAGCAGGCTGCAAGCCACAAGGGCACGGGCGAGTCGTTCGCAAAGCGCATGATTTCGCTCTCTGGCGTCAGCGCCG
Organism: Clavariopsis aquatica; assembly: GCA_013620735.1. Lineage (NCBI taxonomy): Eukaryota > Fungi > Ascomycota > Dothideomycetes > Pleosporales > Clavariopsis > Clavariopsis aquatica. Next base: position 14,272 of record JAAZQE010000731.1, read on the forward strand.
TACCGTTGTTCAGCTTTCCGAGCTCTTGGAATTCAAGAGTGGCGTGCCCGGCCCTGAGCGCGCGATACACGTCGTAGAAGACGCGGATGGACTGGTAGCTGCCCCACAGCAGGCGGCACGAGAAGAATGTCACGAGCAGTGTGACTCCATTGTAGAACTGGATTTTGGTGCCCGTCATGTTGAGCTTGTCGCAGAACCAGTGGATGTTGAGGAAGGGGGAGGAGAGCTCGTAGAGGATGAATGTCGGCCCGTAGAAGTTAACAAAGGGCCTCTGTAATGATTGTTTAGCATTTCCGTCCGTTGTGCTACCGCTGCGTGCAGACCAAACTTACGAATCCCAGGGAGAAGACAAAGAGAGCCGACACGGCGTGGGCCAGCATCCCGGGCCCAAACATGGTCACATTCTGCAATGTGACCATCAAATCCCACACAAAGTATCCGCCCGCAAATGCCTGGATCAGCCCGGACCCGCCTGTATACCCCCATACTCTGCTCTCCCAATCCATGGCGGCACGCTCTCTATCAAACCACATGACGCCCAGCGCCAGCACGCAGATGACGGTGCTCTGCACAAACGACACGATGTGCACATCCCAATTCAGCTTTGTCCGGGCGCTCAGCGTGGGGTATATCCGCGGGAAGTAGTAGTTGGACAGCACGGGCGAGATGTATTTGTTGAGGACATGGTAGAAGGTGAAGGCGAAGATGACTTCGTGCCAGTGCAGCGTCAGACTCTGCAGACCGATGGAATTGGCCCAGGGCTCGACGTATTTGGTCAGCGCTGCCGGTGCAGCGAACGGGAAGGGGTCGTGCATGGTATTGGCTGGCGGGGTGCGATGCGGAGGTGTGGTGCAAGGGATGCGGCCGGCCGTGTGCAGTGGGAC
>JAAZQE010000732.1:0-15149 GCA_013620735.1 Clavariopsis aquatica
GTATGATATCGAGGGTGGGGGGTTAGTGTGGAAGGATGGTGCGAAGTTGTAGGATTGGGTTTATTGACAACAGATAGCGTGGATGTAGGTTCGATACGGAATTATTTGTGTATATCAATCATGTCTCGTGCGCTTTCTAGGCAGGTGTAAATGAGCAGTTTGTTATGTGGGCCACATTACCATGCTTCAAGTCTGTGACGACCATAATGACGACGATGACAGAGAGGTATGTATCTCTAATTCAAGAGTGTAGCTATGGATATCGATAGATATCGAGTAGAGGATAGACTTGGATAACCACACAAGACTCCACGCCAAGAAAACATGAAGAAGAAAGACAGATAGATCTAACAAGACCCGCCCTACGGAGGGCTCCCCGATCCTAGCCCTGAAGCTCAATTTGCAGCAACGACAATCCACCGACCAAACCTCTATTCTGATACTTCCAGTCTATCCACCCCAGACCAGCCTCTTCTTCCACACCCTTCATACTCAGTCTCAGTTCTCATGAAACATACAATGCATTATCCCTACACGCTTCGTGCTCACTGTACCTGATTAACAATCTCACTGGCCTTACCCAAGCTCTCCACCATCTGCAGGCACTCCTTCCGCCTCCTAACAGTGTACTCTGACTCCTTGAGCAGCTCATCGAACTCCTCTGTCTTGTACATGTTCTCCAGAAGCTCCTTCTGCATCTCCTCTTTGGTAAAAGTGACGAGGTTCAACATAATGGCTTTGGGAACCATGTCGATCATTGTCCGGCGCACAATATTGAAGTAGGATGTGATGAGGAGTTCTGTTTCATATTAGCGACACTGTGAAATACTGCCTTGGGCAAATAAAACATACTGATGACTTCGACTTCTTGAGCCTCCTTCTCAGAAAGTGTGCCAGAAGCCTTGAGAATGGCTGGTGGGGGTTCCATGGCTGCCATTTTCTTCTTGTTTTTGGCAGCGAAGAAGGAACCGAAGAAACTCCCACTCTCATTGCCCTCGAGAGAGGGGGATATCGACCGTGGTGGCACAGAAGGTGGCATTGGCTTTCCAGTCTTGGGGTCAACTTGCACAGGTTTAGCAGCGTTATGTCGGTCGTTCACAATAGCCATAGCTCGTGACCCGTTAATGAAATCAGGGTGTCCAGTGTTGATGTAGCAAGCTTCCATTGCTACCAAATCGCGGACAAGCTTGTTGGTGGGATCCATGGCCTTTTTGTAGAACTGGACAACCACGGCGTGGAATTTTTCTTTCAAAGCTGGGTAGCGCTTGAACATCGGTTTGGCGAGCAAGATGCCGAGGATTCGAATCAGTTCGTCATACACCAAACTCACACACTTGATGCTAGGATCCTCCAACCGTCTAATTTGCTCCTTTACGATGAGTTCGAAAGCCGTGGTGCCCACAAAGAGCGCAGGTGATGAACCGGAAGAGTTGACAAGAACGGTGCGGATGTCCACGTCCTTGACTGTCTCAAAAGGATCCACAGCCTTGACACCGTTGGCGTATAGCTCGTGGTACACGAAAGAGATACGCGCACCGCCAGAGAGTTCGACCGCGGACAATTCCTGATTTTTGCCTTCAAGAACACCCCGGTATTCTTTACTGAATTCGGTGATCATATTGAGGATGATATTAGAGTTGTTTCCGAGCATGGAGTCTCCCAAAGAAGCTAGTTCGGCAGTGTACTTTTGAAGGGAGGATTGAATGCGAGCTTTGATATCGGGAAGTGTCTGCTTGATATGCATCATGAGGATCTGAACAGTGCGTTAGTGGATTTGGGCTATAAAAACGGCAGAGTAGAAACCAACTAAATTAAGTTTGCGGGCAAGATAGGGCGTGCCGCAGTACGCGGCTTTGTTCCGATATGCCTTGTGGTTCTCGAAGAACGACCTCTCGTGTTCTAGGGCGTACGAAATGAGTTTTTTATTCTCAATGTCCCTCTGCCCACGGTTGACAACCGGGACGTAACCCAACCGTAGCGGAATGATTCGGCCAGCCAATATATCCACAACGTCTGTTCCGTTGTCCATCAAGTCGACCTTGGTCAACACACCAATAGTCCGCTGTCCTTCCGGGTCTACCTCTCGTGCGAGTTGTAGACCGTCCGAGTTGGCCAAATCGGTATTTGCGGCCGTGACAGCCAGTATGATTGCGTTGGATTTGCTAATCTGCTTCAGAACCATTTCGCGAATCTGGCGCTCGATATCCCGCGGCTGGTCTCCTACAGGCACCTTGGTTAGACCGGGAAGATCGACCAGGGTGAGTGTTAGGACGTTGGGAGAGTATATCCGCAAGTTGATCGGGGCCGGAGAGATGCCTCCATTACGACCAGTCTTTGCTTCTGTTTCTCGCACAATCTCTTCCCGGATCTTGTTGAAATCGAAAAACTTCTGGCCTGGAATATGCAGAAATTCGCCCCACTCATCCACATTAGACTCTGCATCGGATGTTTTGAGCTCCTCCTTGACGCCGTTCGCTTGAGGTTTCTGGGAGGCACGGTTGATGAGTTGGAGAATGAGTGGTCTTCGGGTGACGATACCGGTGCCACGGGGCAAGCTGGAGGTGGGGGAGTCAGAGATACAGCACAACTGTTGAAAAGTGATACGGGTGCACCAGCAACTTACAAGTCTCGTCCTACGATATTTTCGAGTACAGAACTCTTTCCACTGGACTGTGATCCTACGACGGCGATTTGGGGTAGATCTATGGGGTTTTGGACCTGCGCCGGGAGTCAGTACAGTTGCAGCTGCTATCGCGGCGGGGGTGCAAGACGGCGGCGACGTACTCCTACTGTGGTGAAAACATCCTGGAGCTTGTTGACGAGGGTGATAAGCGTGGGGTCGTTGACGTTGATACTGTAAAAGCGCTGGTTAGTGTCTGTGGTGCACTAGTAGTTCCCGAGGGGCTGTTGGCATAACGCACGCTGAGGGGTTGGCGGTCGCCATGGCTGGCGAAGGGAGCAGTTGTGTGGCAGTCTTTGCGGGGGTATATTCGGTGCGTGGTGTATCGGAGCAGTACGAGAGTGTATGTGGGCGGTGTGGGTGGTGGTGGAGGAGCGGTGCGGCGATGTTATGCTTTTGGTGTGCTACGGTGAGGGTTTGGCGACGTAGGTCACCGAAACAAGGATTAGGGCACCGCCACCTGATGTGGCGCCTGCACCCCCCAGCAATTCACACATGTCCCGGTGCGGCGATCATTGGACGCGTCCATGCGTCGTCATCGAAAACAGGCACCCATATTCTAGAGTGTACAATTCGCATTCTATCTCTGTCTCCACACAAATACACGGCACAAGCTCGCTGTGCAAACACACCCCTGGCCTCCAGCGGCACAATCACTCGTCGACAACCGACGCAAACTTCTCCGTCATGTTCTGGTGGAGCTCCTCATACTGGACAGCAGTTAGCGCCGCACACTCTATGTTGTCTTCTCGTACTCGTGGGACTTACCTTCTTGGTGATGGATTCCTCGCCTTCGCTAGGCACCTCGAATTTCATGCTGCGAAGCTGGCTGAGGATGTCTGACGTTGCGTCACGGACCTTGCTCCAGCTGTGGCCCTGTGACACGGCCTTCTGCGACTCGTCGTGGAAGGCCATCATGTTCTTCATCATCCACTCCGTCTTCCACAGCGGGCAGAACTGGTCGTAATCTGAGTAGCCGTTCTGCTGCAGGAAGTCTTCCTTGATGAGCGTTGCGACATCCAACGTGATCTTGTCCGAGTCACCCAACGCGGATTTACCCACAAGCTGCACAACCTGGTCGAGATCCTCCGAAGTCGTCAGAAGCTCCTTGATACGATCGCGCAGGCGGGGGAAGTCTGGATTGTTCTTGGCATAGTATGCGTCTAGCGCTCCAGTGTACTTGCTGTAGCTGAGGGATGTGTTGACTGATGGGAAATGTTTCCGCTGTGCAAGTTTCTTGTCGAGACCCCAGAAGACCTGTACAATACCCAGGGTACTACTCGTGACGGGATCGGAGAAATCACCCCCGGGAGGGCTGACGGCACCGACAATGCTGACACTTCCGAATCGCTCTGGGCTTCCCAGCGCCTGAACACGGCCAGCACGCTCGTAGAAAGAAGCCAGCTTGGCACCAAGGTAAGCAGGGAAACCCTGATCAGCAGGCATCTCTCCGAGGCGACCAGAGAGCTCACGAAGCGCCTCAGCCCATCGAGAGGAAGAGTCGGCCATCATGGCAACATCTTTCCCTTGGTCACGGAAGTATTCGGCCACTGTGATACCGGTGTAGATGGAAGCTTCTCGAGCAGCCACGGGCATGTTGGAAGTGTTGGCAATGAGCGTTGTCCGCTTCATGATGGACTCCTGCTTGCCGTTGACTTCGATTGTGAGCTGTACTGGATTAGCCAGAGTAATAAAAAACTTCAAAAGGAAATTACCTCTGGAAAATCCATCAAGACTTCGGCCATCTCATTACCACGCTCACCACATCCAACGTAGACAATAATGTCGCTGTTGGAGAACTTGGACAAAGACTGACTAATAACGGTCTTGCCACAGCCGAAAGCACCAGGAATACACACAGTGCCACCCTGCACACTAGGGAAGAGGGCATCAAGCACCCGTTGGCCGACAACCAAGGGTTGGTTGGAGGTCAGCTTCTCGGTACTAGGGCGGGGCACACGGACGGGCCACTGGTGCATCATGCTGTACTCAGTCTTGACTCCATTGAACTCAAGCTCTAGAATCTTCTCAGCAACAGTGTAGCTGCCTTTTTCTGCGATACGGGTGATCTTTCCCCTCGCACGGGGAGGGAGCAATATCTTGTGGTCATTGAAAAGGCTGTTCTCAACAACGGATCCGAAGACGTCGCCTCCAGTAAGGTTGTCGCCAACCTTGTACTTGCCCGGTGTGAAATCCCACTTCCTCTTGCGGTCGAGTGAGGGAACATCGATACCGCGGGGAATGTAAATGCTGTTGGAACTTTCTGCAATGGATTTGAGGGGACGCTGGATGCCGTCGTAGATAGTTTCCATGAGACCGGGGCCCAGCTCGACAGACAAAGGCTTTTTAGTGCGGACAACGGGGTCACCTACAGTGACACCGGCTGCATGTTTGGTCAGAAAAGATCGAACGGGCCGAGGTTTTCATTCGCTTACCAGTTTCTTCGTAGACCTGGATGGTGGCCTTGTCTGCCTCAATTCGAATGACTTCTCCAACCAAGTTTTCATAGCCGACGCGGACCTAGAGCTGTCAGCGTTGGAGGTTACCAAATCCCCAACATAAAACCTACAAGCTCATACATGGCACATCCAATCATGTTCTCAGCCACGATGACAGGTCTTGGGTTATCAGTAAACGATTATGCGACGTGATGCGATGCGATGCGATGACGTACCCGGAGACGGAGTAGACGGAGCCTGCAGAGTATTATTAGCATCATTTCTGTATTGTGCAAATCGCATTGTACTAGGACGTAGGTTGAGAGACGTACCAACTTGCTCATCGCCATCATCTTGATCTTTCTGCAACCCCGCCTAATCAGCCATTGAGTCTTGCAACAAGCCCCTCTATTGCCACAACAAAGCTTACCGGAGCCATTTTCGCCTTGTCTGCGTGCTCTAATTTCAGAGTGTAGGGTGGTGGACTCGCAAGCTCCCTTTGGGGTGTTATCAGCGGGCTCGATGGGAGTGGGATGTGCTCCGGGCCGTCGTCTGCCTCGAGCGGTGAAATGCGGCTGGGCGAGTGTGAGATTGCGTCGATGTTCTTCTGACGGACCAGATCAAGAAAAGAGTTACGAGCTTTAAGGCGTGGTCGCAGTCCAAGCATGCACAGGCGATGGACGGTGGAGGAAAGAAGCTAGAGGGGGTGCGTGCAGGCGAGTCTTTAGGTGGTCGTGGGAAGCTCGAGCGGCATCACTTCGTTGCTTGTTCGGCGGTCCAAGCTCCAAGCTCGAGCCTGGCCTATCACAACCCGCCATCGCCTAACAGGTGCATGTCAAACAGATTAGAGTGAGAAATATAAGTAGATAGTAACACACCCATTTATTTCTCAGGAATAACACCTATGTACCTAGATTTGCCAGTGGTAGGACTCATAACATTGATCGGCTTCACGATTACACAGCACCTGCACCTCAAATCCACATCAAATCCACATTAAAATACCAACTGGATAGATTGCTTTTGATTACAGACAACCGAGCAAGACAGATGAGTATGCGCGGTGGATGTAGCTCATAGCTCATATCGCCTTACTTCGTGATGAGCGTAAACCTATGCCTACCAATCAACTCTTTCCCTCCCGTCAAAAGACTAGTACGGTCTTCCCAGCATGTCCACTCCAGATCTCAGTAGTATCATTTCCCCCCTAGTACCCATCGCTATTAGCCATGCTGAGATTCCAATCCAGAGATGCAATCCTAACTATACAACCATCATCCCTCATACCAATCAGTGGCTCCTCTATCAAGTAAAGGAGTGAGGTGCGTAATGAGCGATGCGTGATGATTCGTCTCAAAGGCAATCCACACAAAAGATTATGCACTTGATTCTGAGAACTGGATCAGGTCGTTGGGAGGGGGGTGTATGGGTTTGGGCATCAATAGCCCTGCACTTTGCCACATGGCAATCGCAAAGTCTCAATTACTAGCATAAATATAAGTCTACAACTACAATTAATCACGACCAACAACCAACAAAGCCAAATCCACCGCTCTACAATGAAGCACATCCCAATAGTAGTAAGTTCTAGTCTTTACGGAACGGCCTGCGAAGGCGAAGGACTCCGAAAACCTCATCGGCTTCGGCATCGAGTATGAGAATGAGAAGAATGTTGCTTCATTCAGCAATATTTAGAATCATTGAGAAGATCTTCGGCTATCTGCTATTATATGGAATGGTAAGTGGATGAATTGTAAAAGGATGGATGGGCGAGAACTTGTGTTATATTATGTTATATTATGCTATTAGGTGTGAGGTTACCCTAGGAAGCTTGGTGTGTTGCGACATGATTGAAAACTACTTTCCATAAAGGTGGAACGCACTGGATTATGGAACTGTTGACAAGGTTGATGCATACGCACGTGGAAGACGATCATGCTCTAGAAGGAAACAAGCTATTGACTAATGTGAACATCAACAGGTTCTTTAAGGGCATAGCTTCCTTGTACTATATTCTAAACATAATTAATGAAGCTTCAATATTGCTCTTCTGATTGTGTGGGTGTGGGCGCTAAGCCAAATTTGTAAAGGACTGGATTGGCTATCCTTTTGTGAATTCTGGCAGGCCTTCAAATATGACATCCACTTAACTATTGGCAAACATTGTGCATGTCAATTGAACCGACGTAATCGTGTGAAGGAATGTACAGTCAGTGTTAAGGCAACAACCTAATCCTTTCTTCTAGCATTTTAGGTCAGGAAGTATTGAATTCACCATATCACGACCGCCATGTTCATAGCAACGGTTGTGGGGATGAAGGCTAGCACAAGAGTTCCGCTTCCCTGACGTGAAACTCCGAACTGACCACGTCGAATAGGATGCATGATAGTAAACGAGTGGGCGTAGAGAGGGCTGGCGAATGTGCCACAAAATCTGAGAATGCTTGTGAGCTCCATAACGAGTTCATGAAAAAAAAAATCCCTCCTACCAGGTTATGATATGATGATGTAACGAGCGGGGTTGATGGCGAGGATAGCACGGAGGCACAGTGATCAAGTAGTTGAAAAAAAGTATCAACATGAAACTCTGATGTAGCGTCAAAAGATCGAAGCTCGAACAAAATCGTTAGTTGAGGGGAATGGCAAGATAATCCGCTACGACTGTGGTTGTAGTTAGGTGGGGCTGTCACACCCACATCTAATGCGCCAGAAACGCCCTGCCAACGTCAGACTCGCTGTTTGAATTGAAATACATCTGTCGGTTTCTGTAACTCAATTTCCCCTGCGGGTGATTGAAATAGATGATGAGGAATTTAGGAAACGCATGACGAATCATCAACGCATGTCCTCAGGGGTGGAGCTTTTTGGAATACCATGGTCATCTGATGTGTGTGTTGGAGGAATGTCAAGGAAGCTTAGGCCGTTGGTTGAACGACCTGTGCCATGCTGATTTGGAAATGTCCGTGGTGTTGGTATCATTCCAGATCCATATCACACCAACCAGGCTGGCCACTGGGTAGTTTCGCTCAAGAGTGAGTAACAATATATGGACACAACCAAGTCAGAGGAATGAGAACAACCACCGACATGCAGAAAACTGTCGTCCACGTGTTTTTCGTGTCAGAGAGATCCCTGTAGCCCGCAGTGGGCAATAATTTCAATGTTTCGGCCTTACTCGGGTCCACAAACAACAGCATCAACCCGAAATGCTAAAACCGTGTCTTCTTGGAGGCCTCGTTATACCAGCGCAGATTGCATTTATTGTATTAATAGTCGTGTCTGTGAAAATTTCCACGAACAATGTAGAAATATTTCAGTGTTGGTTCTGCCAGCAGACACAGGTGAGTCAAGCCGGGGGAAACAGAATCACTCACCCTGGATTTACCTGGCCCAATACTTCACCTTCGGCATGCAAACACGCAGTATAGCACGTCAAAGGACACACTGGGCGCTAGTCAGTCTCTAACCCACAAATACTCGTGTCACTCCAAAAGGATGGAAAGAGCTAGACGAGACAAGGAATGGAGAAAAACGATCCAGAGGCAACATGCCGTTTAGGTTCGGTGAGGAAGTCCCAACTGATTGGTAGGGCGCGATGTAACTCAAATACTTCCCGAACCCCCATTTTCCAAGACGCGCAAACCTTGATTGCTGCAAGACATCGAGAAGGAGCGGTGGGGAATGCCAGCATACGTCCACGAGAACGCAAGTCTTGACGTTGGTTGGTAGCTTCCTCTTTCTCGCGCCCGCAAGACATGGTATCCTGAGGCGAATGAGTTGGCAATATGATTGAGGATTCAATCAGAGCTCGATTGCTTGACTAATCTGTCCTCAACGCCGAGAAGAGGCGGTCGGAAGCAGCTGCAATAGGCGCCATGTAGTCGAAACGGACTTATCCGTCGTGCTCGACCGATGTACTGGGACCGGGCGGTAACTGGCTGAACAGGCACAGCTGATCCTATGCAGAGGTCGAAGTGTAAGGCGCCCTCAGAATCCACATGCTCAAAATGGCGCGAATGCCTAAGACACTGAAACACTTGCCCACGGGCGAGTCAGATGAGAAGATCGAGGAACTGGGTCAGATGGACTGATGCCATGACGATAATGTGAACGTTTTTGTCGAGTCTCTTAGAGACGGTCCGACGAACGGCACTCGAGGGCCGTAGGGATGCGCACATGCAGTTGTGGGGACTCTATTAAGGGTATGTCATGCCGGGAATTTAAGCCTTAAGCCAACCTAGGATAAGCCGCAGAATTTGGCTTTGCCTTGGCGTGGTAAATATTGGTGAGGGACTGGGATGGGTAATCCAAGCTTCGAGAAGGCGCTAATCCGCATTGGGTGTACGATTTGGAATGTTCGTCCACCAACGCCGCGATGCTCGAATCCCACTGTCGTGTTTCGTGCCCTAGCGCATTCTGTTGCATTTCTTATGCCCGGAATTTGTCAATTTAAGCTGATATCGGCCTCGTGGCTTTGATCAACCATAGACTGGCGAAGGCTTGACTGAAACCACAATCGGTCGGTGGGGCCTTGCGCTGATGACCATTCGCCTTCTCTTTCAATGATTCACTAATCCTGCCGCAACCCAGACACCTCTCGCAAATCTCCTTCGGCAAGCACATGTTTATGAATCCAGGGACAAAGCGCTGACCGTACCGGGTAGGTGAATCTTTGCAGACACCCCTGTCGCTTCTGTGGCCTTAGATAGAAGTAGTCCGTGTGTCGTTCTCAAGTCTTCCAGAGAGTTCGTCTATATATCGTTCTTAGCTTCTTCCCTCCCAGCCCTTTCTTTCGTACGTTGTTGACATGTCTACCGCCTCTACCAACCCTTCCGTTTCCTCGACCCAGTCCGTCTCTTCTAGTGAGAACATGCTCTCACCACCAGCATCGCCGCCTCCAACGCCCCATCCCTTCCTCGCCCCAGGTCGAGCATCATTCATCACATCTTGGGCCACCTCGCTGCCTGAACGAAGTTCTCATCCTCGCACACCATCCGAAGTTGACACTATGTCTCAAGAGGCTGCCTTTGAAGCTTATCGACAATTGAAGCTCGCATTATTTTCGAAGGTTCAGGGTACACAACCATCGGGATCTATACAGCCTACGTCGTAAAAGGCAGACTGCCATCACTTCATGATACCAATGCAACAGCATCACGATGCCACCATAATGCTTCAACCAGCCTGCATGGAAGTTGGTCGAATCGCAGATGGTGACCCAGATTTATCAGCTTCGTCAGCTTCGACTTTTCCCGGGAGGTCACTTGAGGAGAATGATTTCCACATTCAGCAGGAGTTGATGGAACCACCCACTTGAGCAGAAACGGCAGTTGGAGGCAAATCAGCAAAAGAGCAAATAATTCCGCCACGTGGTTTCTTCTTTCATCGAAATTTAATGAGCGCTGTCTCATAATTTGGTAATGGGCGTTTCTCATTTTAGGCGTTAGGAAAAAGAATTAGACGTCCTCGCATGTTGTGACGACAATGGTTGGGTATTTGGAATTTGGAATCTTCTCCGCAAGAGGCGAACGTTGGCGAACCTAGGTTTCATAAACGTCATCCGTAGCGAAATTTTAATATTGTCTGATAACTCAGGAGAAACTTTGGCGTTGCACAATGCTTGCTGGTTTCTCGATGTTTTCCATAGACCCGGTTGGGTGGCGGTTGCATACTTCGGCTCGGTCCTGTCCTCCACGGATCTATGCTACCGACTCTTTTCAAAGTTCCTGCTACCACAAACCTTGCTCAGCCCCCTTTCATCTTTAGCATTTGATACGAAGCCGAAGAATGCTTCCCTGTGACCGATCCAATTGTTAGCTGATGCTTATATGACATCGCCGCATCTGTTGATCATCTATTGTTGTCTACGAGCATCGCTCCAGAACTTCGATGTTGGTCATCGCCACTCTGTTGCGCATAGGCCTAACTGAGCAACGGCATATCAAGCTTTCCGGCTGTTCGGGCCGTGATCAGACCCCATTTTGTTTGCTGAATGGCTGTATAGAATTGCAGGGTTGAGGCGAAGTGACCCGCAATGTGGGGAGAATCCGTCTTGTGCCGAGCTCGGCATCATGAATCAACATTGAAGTTGATCATATGGCACAACTGAGAAATTGAAAGTGAGGAGAAGGAATACAATTCAGACACGACTTACATTGCCAGTGACTACATCTCCGGGAATGGTTGTGGTTCCCGCAAGTTCATTGAGTCTGTGTGGTCCCTCCACAACGGATTGAGAAGCCCCACATGCGGAGCACGATCGTGTTGCGGCTCAACGATATGAGCAATAACAGCTTGTCCAAGTCATTTGTCTTCTGACTGACGTCTCGAGGACGTGGTAATGAGATGGCTTGCCGAGTAGGCTAAGGCCTGGAATGGGAACGCGGCGCCAAGCGCGCTAGAATAATTGTGAGCGCTCTTCGATCTCGAATGTGCCCACCATCCTCGATGCAGCCATGCTGCTCCCGCGTATTTTTGCGCCTGTGAGGGCTTGCACACGAAACCCTTCTGCGCTCCCAATACCCTCATCCCGTGTGCTTGATACCCTCCGCGCCGCCAATGGCTTCGCTGCCTCCTCGCCGACCCTCTTCCTCTTAAGACACGCTTCCCACCAAAGCCAAGGCCGAGCCAATGGTGCTAAAGATGGGCCTGGGAAACGTTTGGGGGCAAAAAAGAGTGGAGGTATATACATCCGTTCAATTGGAAGCACTCGCAGCTGACTCTCATGGCAGGAGAGTATGTGATACCGGGTAACATTATCTTCCGACAGCGCGGCACTGCCTGGTTTCCAGGAGAGAACTGCAAGTTCGGGCGCGACCACTGCATATTTTCTATGGCTTCTGGCTATGTCCGATACTACCGCGACCCCCTCAAACACCCGAAGCGGCAATATATTGGTGTGGCCTTCGAGAAGAATGAAACACTCCCGTACCCCCAAAACGGTGCACGAAGGAGACGACTGAATATGCTTCCTGTGAATATGGATTCTGAAGCTGTCGAAATTCCGGAGACTCAGGTGATAGTTGGTGACGGGCAAACTGAAGGCGCCGATATTGCGGATAATGTTGTGGCTCCCCAGAAGAACAAGAGTGGCACTGTATTGGCTATGGGCAAAAAAGGTTATGCTTTCCGTGAATCCAATTGGGCGATTGGTCGGGCGGCCGAGACAGCGAATGTTCAGGTGAAGAAGTTTGTTCCAGGTGACAGATACACCGCATGGCAGAAGTCGAAGAAGAGAATCGCGCTTAATGAAGAGAAGAAGAGACTCAGAATGGCCGGAAAGACGGTGAAGAAGCCTAAGAAGAAGATGTTGAGGAATTGAGGCCTCACGCACCAGTCATAGATGGATCAGCATCTGTAAAAGTATATGTATAAGCAAAGAAACGGCATTACAATCCCGAGGAGATTTGACGAATATTGGCGTATCCACTTTCCCATGCTAGATGTGATCTGGTTCCCTTCAACCGAAGGATACGTGTTACTCTTAGATTACAATGTACATCACTACGCTACACAGGCTAGTAAGGCCGCCAATCGCACATTTCGGCATGAAAGTCTCCAGCACCATTTAAGACTGTTCACATGTTGCTGTGAGTACGCCTTGCCTGTATTTACTTACGTGGTCATCGTTTGTCCTCTCAAACTTTCCTAGCACGCTTGCCCCGCCCCTCCACTAAAGGCATACAACTTGAAAGAAGACCTTCTTGGGCATCGGGCTGAGTTATCCTTGAAACAATCTGACTTGAACTTGTGTATATCCCATGGTTGGCGGGGAGAACCCTTCCCTTTAAGGTACTTGGCCTTGACTCGAACTTCTTTTTTTCAAAGCCACTCAAAACACTCCGCTTCGTTCAGATATGGGCGATCGTTGCTAATCTCACTGTTGACTCTTTTGTAAGAAAGATGTTGTTGGACTTAAATTGCGGTTGAAAGCCACATTTGGAGCCGAAAGTGCCACAACCACGGAAATGCTGACATGCATAAGACTCTACGATCGGTAATTGAATCTATATTCAACTTAGATAATAAGTGACGTTGAATGGGATCTCAGCCCTATGAGATCGTCGATCTTGGCAATGCGGTCCGTGTGCCCAAAAACTCCAAGATCGCTGCATGCCTTTTCTTCCCCGACCGACCTCTCCACACGCCATATTCAAACCCTCGCTGTCTGCGCCTGCCCACTACCTTGACAGTCGTTACATATCTAAAATCAGCCATCATGGCGTCGAATACGCCAAAATCAATGTCAAGTCGACTCATGACTATGAAAGTATTTCAATCCATATCCTAATGAGCGTGCATCGCGCAAACGTGAAACTAACGTGCAATTCAGTTTATGCAGCGCGGCGCCGCGAAAGCAGCCTCTGAGCCATCTAAAACCAACGGCCAGCCTTCTTCGAAACGCGTCCGCCTTTCTAACGGCGGGTACACACCTGGCGCACCCTCCGACCACGAAGTCATACAAGCAGCGCTGGCTGCGGAAGAGAAACTGCGGCAAGAAGCTGTGGATAAGGCATCTGCCAAAGCGGGCGAGACGAAGTGGGTGCTGAGTTTCCTGGACCCAACGGATGAGGCTTCTCAGGCATTGCAGGTGGTGGAAGCGGGCTTTGCGGTCATTGATGCAGAAGGTAGTTCTGATGAAGAGGAGGAGACGAGACCGGCGAGGATGCAATTTGGGGGTGGGGTTCCGAGGGAGGTATGTGGTGGTTTTATGGAACTGGTGTGAGTTGCATTGTGCTGATTTGCTACAGAAACCGGCACCTACTACGGACGATGAGGAATCCGACGAGGAGACCTGCTCAGAGTCTGAAGAGTATGACTCGGACGACCCTGCTGCAGAGCTGATACGGGAAACCAAGCGCGAAGCTGCAGCAAAGGAGCGAGAGGCTCGTAGGGCTCGGAAGCGGGAGAGCAATAATGGTGACGCAATCACAAGGACTCCTACCCGGGCAGCAGAAGACATGGATCTCGGAGGCCTGACGTCACTGTCAGGTCAACGACGAGGTGGGCTCAGCGGGAGCGGGTTAAGCAACATGGAGTGTTTCAAGTGCAAAAAGAAAGGACACAAGAGTATCGACTGCCCCGAGAACTCACGGTATACCCCACGAGGCAGCTCGGGGAGGGGTCGAGGAAGGGGAGGCAGGGGAGGTCGAAGATGACGCTCACAGGAGCAAAGGCATGTACTTTGGAATGCGCAATTGAATTATGATACCCTTGCGAGAGGTTGTGGATCTTCGCGACTGCAATCGTACTCCTCTCTATGCAACTGCGACCTTCTCCCCGTTCTCGAACGACACGTAGTCGTCCCTAGTCTATCCTATGCACTTGGGGGTCCGTTTATGGAATTGTCTTCTCTGTCATCCTTGTCGTCCTTGTCGTGCAAAGAACTTGACTAGTGCAAGGTAGTCTGGGAAGACAGGTGCGCGCGTGGCGTCGTGTAGTGGAGGAGCTTGGCCTTGTTGTGCACCGCATATATATCCTGGATGAGCTCTTGGTCCCCATCGAGAGGGTACATTCGGTTTGCCCTCCACGCCCTGCAAACGCCGAGGCGCAAACCAAGTTGGATGACGACGACGAGAAACGGATTGCAGTTGTCCAAAGGCATTGCATCACCAAGGACTAACTGATGATGCCGTGGCGTTGCAGAGCCGGGACAGCGCACAGCGCCCAGTGCACAGCGCACAGGGCATGCACATTGCTGTAGGGCTCCACGCAGCGCACGTCGATAATGCTTGAATTCAGAGCGCGGGAATGCGAGCGTGCTTCTTCTTGATACAGATGGCTGCTTGGACGACGCTGCAGAAGCCGCCGGCGTGCGGGTCCCCTGCTTCGAAGGCCTTGGGCACCATGATGGCTGATGGTTGATAGTTGTCGGCCTAGGGCGATATGATGGGCTCGGAGGTTTGTGAGGCCCGCAGGGACGCTGGGGCTGGCTTATGGACAGGCACTACTGGTATTTATGCGCACATTATTGCTGGGCGTGCGCCCGCATCGCCATCGGAACCGAGACGTTGGATGTACCGCTGCTGTTG
>JAAZQE010000733.1:0-15125 GCA_013620735.1 Clavariopsis aquatica
CCCCAAGACTCGCCGTTCCCCCAATCTCTCCCCTCGCAGACATCCGCTTGCTGCTGCGGCCCTCATTCGTCATTGTCCAGTGCTTGCCCTCCGCCACCTTTTAGCGAGCACCATCTGAACCCAGCACCTTCAACGTACAGAACCCAGCTCGCTCCATACTTGTTCCTCCATACTGCGGCGACTGGCGCACTGCTTTCCTTCTCTGCCCTCTGCGAGAGCGCCAGGTGTTGCCCTCGACCTTGCCCCTCGAGCCTTTTGTTTTCTTGTGCCCCAGCGCACCCGCCACCGCCGAAACCATGGATCAAGTAAGCTCTCCTCCGCGCATGCCCTCCTCGCCGCCGCCACGAAGCCCCCGTTACTGACACATTTCTACATCTGCAGCCGGGCAGCGACATGCTCGTAGATTCTGAGTTCGACGAGAAGCCAGATGTGGCCATCATCACGCCAGACACCGACGACGCCATGGACGAGGTCGAGCCCGAGCCCGAGCCCCGCGCCGACGAGCACGAGGCCTTCATGAGGAAGCACATGCCGGAGCTGGTCGACCAGGAAACTGAAGCAGAGACTATAAACACCTGGGAGCTCAAAGATTGGCGGAGCCTGACCCGACGCGAACATGGCCCCGTCTTCGAATGCGGTGGGCATCCCTGGCGGATACTCTTCTTTCCCTTTGGCAACAATGTAGACTTCGCATCCTTCTACCTCGAGCAGGGCCACGAAGAGGACAAGGTGCCCGAGGATTGGTACGCCTGCGTCCAATTCATGCTCGTGCTTTGGAACCCCAATGATCCCACTATGCACGTCATGCACTCTGCAACCCACCGCTTTACCGCAGGTGAGGGAGACTGGGGGTTTACGCGCTTTGCAGAGCTCCGTCGATTATTTGCTCCCCAGTGGGACGAGCGGGGTCGACCCATGGTCGAAGACAACTCGGCCAAAGTCACCGCCTATGTGCGCGTGCTAAAAGACCCAACAGGTGTCTTGTGGCATAACTTCATAAAGTAGGCCTCTATCAATGTCACATTGCGTGAGAAGCAGCTAACGCGTCCGGAAGCTATGACTCTAAAAAAGAAACTGGCATGGTCGGCCTGAAAAATCAAGGAGCAACGTGTTACCTAAACTCATTGCTACAATCTTTATTTTTTACCAACTCTTTCCGAAAAGTACGCTTCGCCCCAGTCAAATGGCATGCATAAACTGACCAATCCAGGCTGTGTATCAAATACCTACCGATGAAGAAGTCGACCGCACTAACAGTGCGTACGCACTTCAGCGCCTCTTCTACCTTCTTCAGAGCTCCAATACCGCCGTTGCTACTACGGATTTGACCCAATCCTTTGGTTGGGACTCAAAGCAAATCTTCGAGCAACAGGATGTGCAAGAGTTGTCGCGTGTGCTCATGGACAAACTTGATGAAAAGATGAAGGGCACAGATGCTGAGGGTGCATTGGAGAGGATGTTTGTCGGAAAGATGAAAACGTACATTTCCTGCATAAATGTCGACTATGAGTCCTCAAGAATGGAGGATTTCTGGGATATACAGCTCAACGTGAGCGGTAACAAGAATCTTGATGACAGTTTCAAAGATTACATTCAGGTCGAAACCATGGATGGCGAGAACAAATACTTCGCCGAAGGATATGGTCTGCAAGACGCCAAAAAGGGTGTCATATTCAATGCATTTCCCCAGGTCTTGCACCTACAGCTGAAACGCTTCGAGTACGATATCAATCGCGATGCAATGATGAAAGTCAACGATCGTTACGAGTTCCCCGAGATCTGGGACGCTTCGCCTTACCTCTCAGATCAAGCCGACCGGTCAGAGCCTTACATCTACCATCTCCATGGTGTGCTGGTGCATAGCGGAGACTTGAATGCTGGCCATTATTATGCCTTCTTGAAACCCACCAAGGATGGCCATTTCTACAAATTCGACGATGACAGGGTGACGCGAGCAACCAAGCGCGAGGCTTTGGAAGAGAACTTCGGTGGCGACTACGCTCACCTGAACGGTAATGTCGGCCAGCGGAATCCTTACACAAGAACCTGGTCTTCAAAGCGCTCCATGAGTGCCTATATGCTGGTTTACATTAGGGAAACACGACTGGATAGTGTTTTGATGGAAGGCGAGTCCGTTGAGCCACCAAAACATCTTGCTGAGCGAATTGCCGAAGAGAGGGCCGCTTTCGAGAAAAGACGCAAGGAACGGGAGGAAGCACATCTCTACATGGACATTGCGGTGGCATCGGAACAGAATTTCAAACACTACCAAGGCTTCGATATTGTACCTTGGAAAGCAGACGCGGAAAACCCAGCGCACCCAAGAATGTACAGAGCTCTACGAGCGACGACCATGTCCGAATTCATACAGTCGGTTGCAGAAGACCTAGGCGTCGATGCGGACATGATCAGGCCCTGGGCGATGGTGAACCGTCAGAACGGCACTGTACGCCCCGATGTGCCCATCACATTTCCCGACATGACAGTTGAGGAAGCCTCGAGCAAATTCGGTACCAAGACTGCTCAGTTCAAGCTTTGGATAGAAAAGGCCGAGGGTCGTGATGAAGACGGAACTGCGCTCTTCGGCGACAGAATTATCGATCCCAAGAGTCAACAAGGCAATCGACCGCTAATGCTGTTCCTTAAGTTCTTCGACACGAAGACCCAAAGCTTGTTTGGTATCGGCAACTTCTATGCTAACTACCAAGACAGGGTTTCGGATATTAGTCCTCAAATCCTGAAACTGATGGGTTGGCCTGCTGGAGCCAGCTTCAAGCTGTCTGAGGAAATCAAACAGAACATGATTGAAGCCATGAAACCAAAGGTCACACTTGCGCAGTCAGAAATACAAGACGGAGACATTATTACCGTCCAACGAATCTTATCGGAGAAAGAGATCAGTCAAATCACCGCAGCTGGAGGCTATGTCGAAGCCAAGGACTTTTACGACTATCTTCTTAATCGTATCAGCGTCGAATTTCTACCAAGGCTTGGAGAGGCATCAGAACTCCCAACATTCACCTTGACGCTCAGTAAAAAGATGACTTACGATCAGTGGGCTGCCAAAGTCGCTGAACATTTGAAGGTTGAATCTACCCATATCCGCTTCACAACAATCAACCCAACCGGCAAGCCAAAGTTAGCAGTGAAACATACACAACAGGGGACACTGAATAACATCTTGTTCCCCGGGCCATACTATTCCCAGGGCTCAATGCAGAGGACAGATGCGTTATTTTACGAGGTACTTGAGATGAGTCTGAAGGAGCTAGAGCAGAGAAAGGCTATGAAGATCACATGGCTTCCGGACGGCCTGTTGAAAGAGGTTCGTCTTCTGCATCTACCTCACTTGTTCTTCAATTGCTAACTTATATCAGGAGGAATATACGTTGATGGTACCTCGCACTGCACAGGTTTCCGATCTTCTAGAAGCCCTACAGAAGAAGGCCAATCTTAGTGATGAGGTTATGCAGAAGGTTCGGGTATTTGAAGCACACAACAACAAATTTTACAAGGCCCTTGCGTCCGATTACGGCGTCATGAGTATTCAAGACTACCTGCAGTTGTATGCTGCCGGGTTCCCCGATGAAGACTCGGCAAAGAAAATATCAGTATTTCACTTTGACAAAGAACCAGCCAAGGTTCACGGAATTCCCTTTCTGTTCCCTCTGAAAGAGGTACTGTTTTCTCCGCCCTTGTTGATATTGGCAAGTGCTAACATCTAGACAAGGGTGAACCGTTCAGCGAAACCAAACAACGATTGTCCGATTTCACCAAGATCAAGGGGAAACAGTTTGAGAAGATCAAGTTCGCAATCATCAGCAAACCCCAATACTCAAGGCCGGAGTATATTGACGATGGTACGTCTTTCCCCTCCCCCGCGCGCGCAATAGGGCTGCACTAACGACCTATGCAGAAGAGGTTTTGTGGGACCTCATGGGCTCACGCGACGAGATAGCCCTCGCCTTCGACCACGTCAACAAGTCGCGGAGCTTTTGGGGGAAAACCGATTCCATCTTTATCCGATGAGAGCTCTGCTGTGTGCAGGCTCGTGTAGGTTACTGTGAACGAAAACATCTTTATTGATTTGGGGTGCAGGCGTACGGCGACCATATATGGCGAGGCGGTTTTGCTTACCGACCGCAGTTGGGGCACTTCAGTGCATAACTAGAAGTACGGCGCATCCTCATTGGACGATCCGCCGTAACTGCCACTTTCGTAGATAGTCGGAGCGCCGTGGTAGTAGGATTGTTGTCCTTGCACGGATGGAGTACATGTAGACGATAGGAACACAAATGGGTTGGATTCTCTTGAGATCCAGCATAATTGAAACAATGAACCAAGCATTCAGTTTATGTTCGAGGTCTCCTTTTGATGATATATATGCAGCTGTGCATGTACTGTGCTACTGTGATGTGATTGGTCAATGGTATCCCTGCTCGGAAAAACGTTCCCCGATCTCGACAGCTGTACTTCGCGATCACCCTAGCGTGTCCAACTGAAGCCAACAACACCACCCAAGATGCGGACGTTCCTAGCCCTCACCAGCCTGCTGGCTTGCTTCACGTCGGCTGTCTCTGCGACTGCCCTTACGTACAAGCTTGACGCTCACGAAAAAGCATGTTTCTTCTCGACTGTCCAGCACGCGGGGACCAAAGTCGCTTTCTACTTTGCTGTACGTAGAATCAGCCCTCACTCAGGAATCCCTTTCTACCACCGTTGTACCCCAATCTCAAACACAATTCGAATTGAACTCGGGCTAAATCATCTCTCTTAGGTCCAATCAGGCGGCTCCTTCGACGTCGATTACTCGGTCACAGGCCCCACTGAGAAGGTCATCCTAGACGGCACCAAGGAGCGACAGGGAGACTTTGTCTTCACTGCAAACGATGTTGGAGAATACCGTTTTTGTTTCAACAATGAGATGTCCACGTTTGCAGAGAAGATGGTTGATTTCGAGATTGCTGTAGGGCACTCCCTTCACAAAGGAAACCACCCCATCTAACGATGCTTTTTCAGGTCGAAAATGAAAACCGCGCCCAACTTCCCTCCAAACAAGGCTCCTCACCAGAACAGACCACCGTCCTCGAAGAATCCATCCTCAAGCTGTCCGCGCAGCTCTCCACCATCTCGCGCAACCAGAAGTATTTCCGGACAAGAGAGAACAGGAATTTCAGTACAGTCCGAAGTACAGAGCGTCGGATCTTCAATTTCAGTTTGATGGAGGGGGCGCTCATGGTTACGATGGCCGGGCTCCAAGTTTTCATTGTACGATTCTTCTTCCAGGGTGCGAGGAAGGGATACGTATGATCAACGTTATCTAGAACGTAATTTGGGGAATACGATGGGGGACAGGAGCGATATGACCTGTGTTGGAACAGAAAGAGAGTAACTTTGTACACTGGGTGGCGCTATGGAGCTACAAGCGTGTACCGATACTACAGCATTATCTTGGGATTTGGGAGGTTAAAGATTAGGATTATGGATGCAATTGAAACTCTGGCAATTCCTCATATCTTTTCTGGAATGAAGACGATTTTCTCTAACCTCTTGTTCAACCTTTCACTGATGTATTGTCAGACAATTTAGTGGGGTGCTCACACCAATTACTCTCTATTCCCAAATCTAAAAAGATTGCAAATAAATTAGAGCCAAAAGCATCACTGGCAGATGCGAGGGGGCTTAGTTGGAAAAGTTCATTCTCTTAGGACCTCATTCAATTGACCTTGAAAGTGGAGATAGAATGTGTTAGCAGATGGTAGTATTGAGTATAGCCTTGACAAGCAACCAAGTGAGTATACCGAGGAATGTGGGTCAAACCATAAGGTCTTTGGCACGAATCCTTTAAAAGTCTTCCGGTTCCTACTTCTCTCGTCGAATTTCAATCTCTAGTTACTTGGTTATGCTGGCAACTCCCACGTCAAAGCCAAAGTCCGCTCCTTTTCCCAGTTCCACTTGCATATTGCGCTTATTCTCTACTCAGAAAGAAAAAGACTCTATTGAATGAGACCCTGGATTCTACGTGGTCTTCAAGTAAACCCTCAGTTCCACCAAAAAAAAACTTTTATAGTCGATAAAGATCAAATCTTCAGCTATTCCTCTACATTTTACACAGAGTTAACAAGCTTATCATTAAATTTATATGCCGAGCACTTCCACAATGCCCAATAGCAGAACGCAAGACCATGGGCTCGACGCCACTGACAAATGTGGTCTCTCTCGGGTTGTTGTGTTCTAGCATCATCGCCTCATCTACAGGTATCCCCACTCTCTCAGGTAAACTCCAACTCCCTCAACTCAATTTTTTTTCAACAAAAGTTCAATCGTATATACTCCTACAATCCCGCTCACAACTATCATTCCACCCAACATCATCCTCCTATTTTCAAGACCACTTCAGCTCTTCTTCACCTTCGGATAGCGCTGTTCTACCCTCGAGAGACCTGCCGATACAATGGACCCTCCCTCTCAAGGTCATCTCGAGAGGGGAAATACAATACGCGCTGTCCCTACCGAGCAGGGTTACGCCCTCACTCCGCACGAGATGCAATATTTGCATCCTACAAATTTTCACAACGTCCAATATACATCACAGTTGTCAAACGTACACCCACCGCCGACACCCATGATGCTAGAGTACAGCACGATGATGAGGCAGATTCCTGGTTCTTCACGCTACAACGAAGGCCCGCCATTAACAGCCTACTTCCCATCTCCTCCGAGCAGTAGAGTATTGTCGAATAGAAACCACTCAAACCCGGTCGAAGCTTTCTTGAATAGAATGCCTCTTTCTCCAAACAGGCAGAACCCTCTTCCTCCTCGCGGCCAATTCTCTGTTCCTCAAAACAGCATGTCTGCTGTCTCTCCTCGCAACCAGCCCTTTCTTCCTCCCCGCAGCCCCTTCGCATACACGCCTCCCAGGCCCTACAATGCTAGCCCTGCTACTGGGCACTTCTTTGACAAGCGACATCTAGAAGCTCAACACCGTGGAGCGAGCCACATTGACCTCACAAACACCAAGTTCCGCGGGGCCTTTGACCCATCCGACAAACTCAATACGCACTGGGCCAACAATCCTCGCTCCTCCAAATCCGATCAATACTACGGGGACAGGCAATTACCACAGGCCCCAAAGGCGGCGAGGGTTCGGGAATCCTTTGAGAAGAGTAGCGTGGACATCTTCTCCGGCTTCGAGAAATCAGGCGTTGACTTTCATGCCGCGGCAAAGAGGCACGGGGTCAGGATGACAAGTCTCGATTATGGACAAGGCGGCGTACATATCCAGGATCCGCAAACGGGGCGCTGGCCCAGTGTTCTTGGAAGAAAGTACAAATTATCACAGTACCCGCTGCCAGACGAGGAGACGGGCTGTAAAGGGAGACAGACAGCAATCATTGACATCAACGAGGATACACCCAGTGATTCTAACACTGTTTCTTTCCCACGACCAGTGCTGTTTGACCAGGCGTCGGCTTTCGAAAATGCCGCCTCGCCTCCGCCCAGTGGCATTTCCAAGTGGACAGACAACAATGGTGATGGCCTGCAGGTGTGGTGTCGCGATGATCTCGCCCGCTGCACGGTTGATGAAGAAGGGTGGTTACACGCTCCAGACCCACGGGTACTGACGTATGAGTATGTTCATCTGCTGTCGCTGATGCAAATGCATAATCGAAAAGATGGAGCATGCAGGTATGTAAAGCAGGTACATGGAGCTTTTGCACAGGTTACCAAACAAAAAAAAAAGACTATATCCCAACACTACTTTTAGAAAGCGCAAATTGCGACACAAACCACCACTTGTATTGGAATATTTTTCACTGACTCCATGCTATGATAGGTATGTTCCCGATGAGGGCAGTGAAGTCGACTTCATAGCTCCGGATCCGTCTGGATGGAAACACGCCGTGATAACCGATAGAATGGGCTTCTGAAAATCCGACTTTCGTTCGTCAGATAGGTTGAATAAGATGGCGATTAAGGATGGGATTTGGCTGGACCCTTTCAGACGTTTGAGCGGGGGCGGATACACCATTATTCGAACGGCTTCCCCTTGCGTTGCTACCTTGGTTTATCTCCATCTTGGAAAAGACCATAAGCACGTAAGCGGGCATATCTCATGTGTGTGTACTAGTTATTTCGAACTCTCTCTCTAGTCCAAAGGCCTTGACTTGGCCAGTATTTGGTCCGGATCTTTTGCTTTTGCAGTGCAGCTGTCTTCCAAGGAAGCACGCCGCACGGCTTTGGCAACTTGGGCTATAAAATGGAGAATACGATTGCTATCAGATTCCTAATCCTGTATTCTATTTTTTTTTCTTCACGAGCCTGCACAAAAACGGCGGCTATACCTCTAGATAGGAATATCAAAAAGTATGGGTTATAAAACCTGGTCGACTCACTGGCGGCCAAAGCTCCAAACACTTTGACCATTCTACTTTGACAATATTTGTAACTTAGCTAGCATTCAAGCATTAGAAACTTGATCCCGAACCTTCGAAGGGAGGGTAACTGATAGGCACCAATCCCCCCATCTGCAGTGTCACAAAATCTATATTCAAATCTACACAATGTAAATCGCGAAAGGTTAATCATGCAATCTGCGAAAAATAATGAAATAGGGAACCAAATTTAAAGGAAGTGTGTCGACGGTTGTATATAGGTAGTGACTTCGTCACCACACCAGCCATTCGCTCACATATTGAGCAACACTGAGGTGTAGTACAAGCCAACTTCCTATACACACACACACACATACACACAATGGCCGATTCGCATACTACGAGCAAACACTTACACTCAAGCAAAAAAAAACTCTCGACTCTTCCGAATCTACAAATCAGGACCACCGGCCCCAACACTTGCTCTCGTAAAAAAGGCCCGAACCCCCGACGTCATGAACGACAAACTCGTCCTCCAACAAGAAGAAGAACTAGAATAAGAAAGAGACGTTTCTAAAACGCACGGCTTTTTGCCCGCCCTCCCTAGACACACACCAAGAAATAAACCCACGCCAACGGTAGAAAGCTTCCAGGTACCAAACCAGCACGAAATTCAACGCCAGAAACCAATGGATTCGGCGTCAAAGAGGCAAGAATGGGTAAAGCATGGTGTAACCTTTTGTTCGTTTCGCGGATGCCTTTTGGCTGCGAGTTATGCAGGTTTTCGTATAATTTACCAACGAACTAACACCGGCCTGTAGGTAGGTAACGTTATGGGACACCACACAAAATGCTTAGATGTAATTGAATGCAAACCGGCCAGCTGGTCAACCCGTCCGCCCGCCCGCCAGTCAGCCAGTCAGTTTAAACCAATACCTGCAACAAAAAGGGGAGAAAGTAAATAAAATTTAGTCCGTCGTCCGCCGTTCGCTGTCCCCGCCAACAAAAACAATCCTTCCGCATTTCGCCCAGCAACGGAACTCCACCTACCCAACCCCCCTTCCCCGGCTGCCCACTTAGTACCTACACGGTGAAACCCTGAGTCACATTGCTGATTCCGATCCTACACCGCTCTAGCCCCCGCCTCCCTCCTTTCTTGCTTACTGTTTAGTCTACTTTTGAATACGGACACAACAATGGCGGGCGGGGGGAATATCCAGGCTTGAGAGTAAGCACCGTCATTTCGAGATGAGGAGTTTGTTTGTGGCTTAGATGCCTTCTTCAGGCAATCGTATCGTGACTAGACCTCTATCGCGTTAGACCCTGCTGCCCTGCAACCAATCACACAAATGGAGGATTCTCCCAGTAATCTGGGACGTACACAGTATACGACGGAAACCAAACGAAATTAGATGAATATATAAGAGGGACTCATGTCTTTCCGTATGGTCTACAAATTACCAACTCACGACGCTTTCTTTTCTTCTCTCCTTCTTTCGGGCCCATGTATCGTGTTTTGTTGCCCTCCCTGGCCATTGGGCTCCTTGCAGGTGGTGGTGGTGCAGTTCAACGCAAACCCGTGCAGAGCTTCGAGTCCAAATGCACATCGTTTGCTTCGGCCCTTAAACTTGCCAACTATACCGACTTCCGAGTTACCATCTCGGAATATCTCCCTGCAGCCAGCGTCCTGGACTTGGTAGCCGAAGGCACGAATGTTACATGCACAGAAGGGAGTTACAACGACCCGCCTCTCATCCCGGTCAACTTGTGCCGCCTAGGCATCACGGTTGCTACTTCCAACGCTAGCGAGGTAATTCTAGAAACCTGGCTGCCGGAGAAATGGTCAGGCCGGTTTTTGAGTGCTGGTAACGGGGGGTTTGCGGGATGTATCCAATACCCCGACCTCGCGTATGGCGTTGCATCCGGTTTTGCTACCGTAGCTACGAATAACGGCCACAATGGGACATCTGGGGGTGCATTCTTCAAGGCCCCGGAAGTGCTGAAAGATTTTGTTTGGCGTGCACTGTACACCGGCGTGGTTGTTGGGAAAGACATTACCAAACAGTTCTATCGGGAGAAATCCTACAAGTCGTACTACTTTGGCTGCTCAACGGGAGGACGTCAGGGATGGAAAGCCGCACAGACTTACCCCGAACTGTTCGATGGGATTATTGCTGGCGCTCCATCGTTTGCATGGAACGGACAACTAGCCTGGCTTGGCGAGTGGGTAAAGACTCTGACGACTAATACCAGTTCGGGATATTTGGCTCCTACACAATGGGCTGCTGTCCGGACCGAAGTCATGGCACAGTGTGACCACCTCGACGGCGCTGTTGATGGGATTTTGGAAGACCCTCGGAAGTGTAAATTCGACGTTACACCACTTCTCTGTGCATCCAACAACTCGGCGGGATGCTTGATGCAGCCTCAAGCTGACATCTTGGGGAAGCTATTCTCTCCACTCATGATCGACGGCGTGGTTCAACACTCGGGAGCCTCGCACGGTTACGAGGTATCTCTCTTCAGCGCCATTTCTGCGCCCCTGATCCAGGGCTGGCTCCAGGAGTGGTTCATGTATGTTGTGCATCAAGATCTGAGCTGGAATTGGCATGATTTCTCCATCACCGACACGCGCGCTGCGATCGCGTTGAATCCGTATAACATCCAGACTTTTGACACAGATCTTTCAGCATTCCGCGATCGGGGAGGGAAAATCCTGCACTGGCACGGACTGGCGGACAATCTCCTCGCGCCGGGCAATTCCGATCGGTACTACGAGAGTGTGAAAACGACCATGAACGCCTCTTACGCGGAGCTGGATGAATTCTACCGCTATTTCCGCGTCTCTGGCGTAGGCCACTGTTTTGGCGGAGCGGGAACCGATCATCTCGGACAACTCGGAGGGTATACTGCGGGCAACGACGCAGATGATAACATGCTAACGCGTATTGTGGAGTGGGTGGAGAAGGGTGCTGCGCCTGAATTTGTGCGTGGTACTAAGTTTGTGAATGGTACAGCCGCTTTGGGCGTCCAGTTCAGGAGAAAACACTGTAAATATCCGGCGGCGAATGTGTACACGGGGACGGGGAATGGAACGGACGAAGCTGGATGGCACTGCGTTGAAGAGTAACCAGAGATCGATGAGACAATTATCAATTGTTTCCTTGTAATAGTAATGCAATGAATGAACTCGGCTCGAAATGAATCGTATGATCTAAAGATATGAGAAAGAGTGAAGAGGATTACAAGGAACCGGACAGAATCTACTTTACTTACCGCTCAGATACTTTGGATATCTAGAAAGAATGAGCTATGCACGTGCAAATATAAGATATCCTAGCAAGGTAGCATCAACCCGTGGGGTTCTGTGAGCAAACCAGTCAATCTCTCCATGTTGGTCTAGCATGGAAAAATAACACTTACCTTCGCACCCGTATCAACACCATGATGCCCAGCCCCATGGTCGGGATAGCAATAAAAGGTGGATATATTGTAGTGGGCCGCAATTGACCAAGCTGGGAAGGCGGCTGAGGATAGCAGAATGGGGTTTTGTGCATAAGATTGTGAGGTTCGCCGAGGGCAGAAGGGAAGGTTGGCTGTACTGAGCAGGAAGAGTAAAGTCATAGTGAACATATTGTACAAGGGCCAGTATGTGGCCGTATTGTGAGGCAATGTACAATCTCTTACCTAACCCCTCCACCACCACAATTGTATGTCGTTCCTCTTTTTTTATTTTATATATATATATCTCTTCTTCGCCTTGTCTTTACCGCCTCCCCTTTGCCTTGCCCCTCTTACTTCCCTTCTTCCCGCCCAACGCTCCACCTAGGCCACCAAGATTCTTCTTCTTCTGTCCCTCTGCCGTACCAAGTGCGGCCTTCTGCCTCAAATATACCCTGACAATATTCTCCACGCTACCCCTATCATGCT
Source organism: Clavariopsis aquatica (assembly GCA_013620735.1). NCBI lineage: Eukaryota > Fungi > Ascomycota > Dothideomycetes > Pleosporales > Clavariopsis > Clavariopsis aquatica. Next base: position 12,306 of record JAAZQE010000733.1, read on the forward strand.
TCACTTTCCGCATATACGTCAACCTCGCTCTCCTCGCCCGTTTCGCCGCCCGCTGCACAACCTCAATGCCCTCCACTAATGGGCTGTACACCTTATACCACATTTCCACCCCAACTCTTGTGAGCTGCCCACGGAGGAGAATAGCAGTGTCGACGCCGCGCCGCCGGATGTTGATGCATACACCAGAGAAGGGGTCACCGGTGCGGAGTCGCACGAGCAGAATATCGCCAACGCGGGCGCATTCCGGGTTCGCTTTCGCGAAGAGGCGAGTTCTCGCACCGGAGGGGTCGAGGAGCGCGATTTGATTCTGGGTGATAGTGGAGACGGGGTCGGGGCAAACTGTCTTAATGGCGGGGGATTTGTGTTTGTAGACTTGGATTTTGTTCCCTGTGGGCGTTAGCCAATTCCATTCTAGTACGGAACTGAGTAATTCCCATTCCACCGCCTATAATATATTTGTGTTCATGATTTCTAGCAATTAATGGTAATTTTTGGGCTACCTACGAATAAGTCCCTCTCCATACTTTCTTGCTAGCATCTTCTTCTTGGGCGCAACCCTCGATTTCCAAGACGTGTCAATCTGCGGTGAATTTTGCAGTGTCACCGTGGGCTTTCCATCCTGTCCATATAGATTGGGGTACAGCTTCCGGTGCATGGAGTCGATGAGTGCCTGGGGACTGCGAGGCTTGTTGGCGTTTGGACTCCACATTATACTGGGGGCCTCGACAAGATTTTTGGGCGCTCTCCGTTTAGATACCCTGGGGATAAGGGTCTTGGTGGCGGACGCGGCTGCGGACGCCAGTGTCGTGGCCATTGTGGTGTTTGGAGGGGCTGTTGGAGAACTGTCGTTGTCGCGAGGTGCAGAAATGGCGTTGGGAAAATCGAAGCTCATGGAGTTGACTAAGCGGTCATCTAATCTTTGCAGTTAGGCTACCTCAGCCCTACACGAAGCGATGGCTCATCACATTTGGACAGTTGCAGTCAATTAGAGCTGCCTTTGTGCATGATGTAATTATGGTTTCAAAGTCGCTTGGGGGCGCACCCCCCAAAATGGAAGAAAACTTGCGCAAATGTGAACAATTCAACTTGCCAAGGCTCAAAACAAGTTTCGATAAAGGAGAAGCGAACACAGGTTTCATTACTTTTTTTTTTTTGGAAATGTAAATTGCCGCCGTTCCATGCATATCTCCCATGTGCTTGACACAACCCATAACACCATGCTTATACGCTGATAAAGAACCCCAGATCCGTCTGTGCGGTTTGCCCGTCCATGCGATGCACATCCCGCCTTTTGCTGCCATATGCCTGAAAAGGAAATATATGATCAGTGAGCCTCCCAGATGCCCTGGACGCCGATGATTATGGAAATTGAAGAGAAGCGGGTAAGGATGCTACAGCCGCGCCTGATTGAGCTGCTCGGCCAGCCTGACGACGACGCTACTACAGTGTCGAAAGGCTTCATCCTGCGAGACAAAGAGAGCAGTCAGCAATTGATCGGGACGTCATGTTCAAATTCACGGCGTGGTGTCTCTACCTCCTCCATCCAGGTCAGGCCGTTGGCGGCCTCCTCGACCGGAAAGACTTCCCGCGCATACTCTTCGATGTCGCGATTGCCTTCCCATAGTTCGAGGGCAAGCTTGGGGCAGTCTTTCTCAATGTCTGGGCCAAAGTAAGGGGCGGCCTTCTCGCCTAGCGTATACTCGAGGGCCGAGAGATGCTCGCGATAGCCGGAAGGAGTGGGGACATTGATCATGATGGGGCCGCGCCTGTACTGGACGGATCTTCCGAGGCCACGGCTGAAAGCCTGGCATACTTGCTTGGGAGTCATGATTGAAAAGGCCAAGGGAATCCTAGCAATTTAGTTAGTCAGTCCGCACGTTGTCAATGCAAGGCGACACGTGACATGCAATAGTACATGTGTGTGTGTGTGTGTTTGTGTGTTGCAGCCCAGATAAGATACGGAAGCTAAGAGAGAAGGAGAAAGAAAGAAAGAAAGAAAGAAAGAAAAAATAATAATAGATGGACGAAAGCCTGGAGAGGCTGGCTGGCAGAGGATGCCGCTGTGTAGAGAGAATTTCTGTCTGTGGGGAGAGTAATGTGTAAATAAAGATTGCGCTTACCGTTTCCCGTTCCATTTCCGCGGACCCTCTTTGAACAACTGGTAGACTGCAGGGCCGACATCATGCTCGGAGTCTAGCCACGGAAGAGACTGGTCGGGGTGAAAAGGCGCCTGCCAGATGAAGCTACCGTCATACTGTAGTTCCATGCGGAAAAGCGGGAAGTCGAGGCTGGTGAAGTTGTTGTGGTAGATGCCACAATAGATGAAGGTGGCTGGAAGGCCAATCTGGCGAATGTATTGCTCGACGGTGAGTTTGGGAGCCCAGAGGGGAAGAGCCCTCCAGTTTTGGCCGTGAATCGAGTGGTCTGGCATGCTCGAATAAATGTAATGCTGGATACCGGCTTTTTTCGCAGCATCGGCAAGTGCTCGGCCAATGGCGACCTCGTCCCCCCAATGGGTGGTGTTGATAAATGCACACTGCGCGCTCTTGAAGAGATTGTCTAGAAATTTGGGGTCCTCGAGAAAGCCCAGGTAGACGGTTACATTGGGCAACTCGGACAACTCTTGGGCCACGATTCCATTCATGTCACGCATCTGAGCACGCACCTGCCATCCCAGGGCGGACGCAACTCGGATAAAGCTCGCCGACTGGCGGCCATTGCTGTTGATGGTGACGACTGTCCTCTGCATTCGTGGCCGGGTTTGGGAGGGAAGTGGAGGGGAAGGAAGGAGGGGAAGAGGGGGGAAGAGGAGAAGGAGAG
>JAAZQE010000734.1:0-15092 GCA_013620735.1 Clavariopsis aquatica
GGAGGGAAGGGTTCGCCGTACCGTTTAGCTCCGTAATGAAGTCGGCCATGTGCAGCGCGCGCACAAGAGAAAAGTGACCGGCTTCGGTGGAGAGGAGGCGCGCTTGCTTGTCTTCTACTGTTCCCTTATTAGTACCTCATATTCGCCTGTAGCATCATTCCCATACGCACTTTGAAGCGGTGCCTTGGGGCCCGCGGGCGCGCCGTTTCTTCGAGACATGCTTGCCCGTGGAAGACTCTGCTTATGTAGTTGAAGGATAGGGAGAAAAGTGTATCTGCCGGAGAGAGATGTTCAAGGTAGAGCAAAGCCTAGAACAGGGAGAGGAGCGAGGTTTAGGGGAGGGAAGGCGAGGAGTTTGAGGGCGCGCTTTTTGTGAAATGCGTCGGCGTGCCGTTGGTTCTGATTCAAGGTCAAGTTCTCAGCTATTTCGGTGGACGTCATCAGCTGTCAGCCAATCAGCCTCCAACCACCCGCTCGTGACCTGCCGTCATTTTTCCGCTTTTGTTTGCGTTTTTACGAACGAATCAGTTGGGTTGAAGTGCATGTCTTGCTTGTTTGCGGGGTCTGCGTAACACCATCTTATTTAGCTACAGAAATGTCTTAGACATGGGCTCTTCTTTGCTTGTGATTTTGGTGGTATTCAACGACAATACGCAGGTATCTGGAATTTGCTCCCGTACATAGCGCCAGAGAAATTTTACACTTAAAACCCACCCGGAGGAACCCCCCAAAACGCCGTAGATGACCATGAAAGAGAAAGGAGGGAACCTGAAGCCCAGTCCGCACGGAGTACGTTGAACGCATAGGAAAGAACATTTAGCCTCTTCCTCGTCCTCCAAAGCCTCCGCCCCCTCTGCCGCCTCTTGAGAATCCACCACTGCCACCTCTTCCTCCAAACCCGCCACCGCCGCCGAAGCCTCGTGAACCACCTCGTCCGCCGCGGTCTCCAAAGCCTCCTCGTCCTCGGGGTGCTCCACGACCTCTTCCACCCCTACCACCACCACGGTCACCGAAGCCTCCTCGTCCACGTCCAGCGCCGCCTGCTCTCTTGGGTTTGGGTGCTCCAGGTGCAGGTTTGGGCTTGGGGAGGAATCTGGGGACTGTTTTAGCGACTTTCTAACCAAAATAAGGAAGATCTCACTTCTCGAGTGGCAGAAGTTTATCTCCACCAATATAGAACTTGTCTCCAGCTTTGAAGCTCTTCGCTTGTATTCCCTCTTGCGGCTTTACAGTGAAGTAGACTGAGTTGATCGGGCCAAGGATCTCATCAACTTTTCCAATGGGGGTCTAAACTATGATTAGCTTCCGTGGTGTGACAAATCGTATCGTGTGAAGTAGAGCACCTTATTCTCGAGGTATATGGGCGCATTGAAATAAGGGATCTTGGTGTTGATCGATTCGCACAGTATCTCGCCCTCAACGTCGTGAATGAATGTGCCCATTTCTACACTGTCGTAAGCGAAATCCTAGCTGAGTAGATCATAATATGACCATACCAAAAACTTGAGTAGGAGGGCCAAAGGACGGCGCTCCGTAACCACCGCCGCCACCGCGTCCTGAGTAGAGGTTAGCTGTCGCAAAGCATGTAGAGCTCAGAAGCTTCACTAACCGCGAGGAGCAAAGCCACCACGTCCGCCAGAAAAGCTGCTGCCGCCACCACGGCCTCGAGGTGCACCACGGAAAGACATAATGTGCAGGTTAGATCGTTGTGGGGGCAATTGTCGTGTGAAGTTCGTTGCACCTGAAGCTCGCAGGAAAATCGCGAAAATCTGTCGGCGCATCGGCGAAATATTCTTCCTAAAGAGCCAATGGCAGCCAAGACATCCATCAGCCCCATCAGCCCCATCAGCCACACCCCACCATGCCAAGAGAGAACTGTGAATGGGGTTCCATTGAGTCAACCACAAAACTCATATGCGGGCAACAGTGACTCTTCGGACTTGGAAATCTCACACTCATTTCAAACATCCAGGTACGATAATTTCCTTTGGACACTTTTGAATCATCGGTCTTGGCGTGAAACTGACTCAGAGATGTAGTTGTTTTGTGTTAAATACCCCACCGCCTTCAGGGGCATCCGACTCATCGAACACAACCACTTCCAATTATGGACGCTATCAAGGATGTCGCCGAGGGCGTTAAAGACCTAGCAGTTTCCAACGAATCAAATCCCAAAAAAGAATCGAAAGAACCCAAAGCCCCCAAAGAGAAGAAGGAGAAGAAGAAGAAAGGTGGTGACGGTGATGGACGGCCCACAGAGCTCAGTCCCCCGCCAGCATTCATCGACCATCGAATCCAAATCTTGTAGGCCACTTTTGTTTATTATTTCTTGTCCATGCACTGACTGTGCCCCAGTGAGAAGCTAAAGGCAAAGTACGACGAAGAGATTGCCCAGAAGCCCCGCGGTATGAGCGCACTCTCCGAAAATCCAACCTTATTTTCCCACTGACCAGTATACACACTTTAGAGAAGATTGATATCACACTCGAGGATGGAAAAATCATAGTCGGGGAATCATGGGTCACGAGCCCGGCCGAAATCGCGAGAGGAATCAGCAAGAGCTTGTTCGAGCGGACGGTCATTGCCCGCATCGACAAGGGAACAGACAACGAGACACTATGGGACCTAGAGCGGCCGCTTGAGAAGAGCTGTCGTTTGGAGCTACTTCCCTTCGAACACCCCGAGGGCAAGAAAGTCTTCTGGCATTCAAGTGCTCACATTTTGGGAGAAGCTTCCGAACGCCGATTTGGCTGTGACCTATGCATTGGCCCACCAATTGAGGATGGATTTTACTACGAGGTATGTTGGATTGTATTGGCCAAAGAAAGTTGCTAAATTTCCTCCAGATGGCCCTACCCGAGAAGGCTGCGGTTGAGCATGCAGACCACAAGCCTCTCGAGGACATTGTTAGCAAGATTGTCAAGGAGAAGCAAGTCTTCCAGCGACTGAGTCTATCCAAAGATGACCTGTGAGTTTGTAATCCTGGAAGGCTAGGCAGGATAACTGACTTTATTTTGTCTAGACTGGAGATGTTCAAGTCCAACCCTTACAAGCAGTACATTATCAAAGACAAGATCCCAGATGGAACATTTACGACGGTATATCGCAATGGACCTCTCATCGATCTCTGTAGAGGACCCCACGTACCGCATACCGGAAGGATAAAGCAATTCAAGATCATGAAGAATTCAGCATCTTACTTCCTCGGGGACGCCAAAAACGATAGCCTGCAGCGTATCTACGGTATCTCTTTTCCAGATAAGGACCAAATGCAAGCACATCTCAAATACCTTGAAGAGGCTGCGAAGCGGGATCATCGGAAAATTGGCAAAGAGCAAGAACTCTTTTTCTTTCACGATTGGAGTCCAGGATCTTGCTTCTTCTTGCCACATGGAATGATCATTTACAACACGCTAATGGCATTTCTTCGTCAGGAGTACTGGAAGCGCGGTTACCAGGAGGTGGGAACACCGAATATGTACAACTCCGAGCTGTGGAAACTCTCCGGTCACTGGCAGCACTATCATGAAGATATGTTCACGTTTGACGTTGAGAAAGAGAAGTGGGCTCTGAAACCCATGAATTGCCCTGGTCATTGTCTCATGTTCAAGCACCGCGAACGTAGCTACCGAGAGCTTCCTATTCGCATGGCCGACTTTGGTATCCTTCATCGGAATGAAGCTTCCGGGGCTCTCACAGGTCTGACAAGAGTGCGACGTTTCCAGCAAGATGATACGCATATCTTCTGTACACAAGACCAGATTACGGAGGAAATTTCAGGTCTCTTTGATTTCTTGAAAGAGGTGTACGGGAAGTTTGGTTATACATTTAAGTTGAAGCTTAGTACACGCCCCGATGGTTTCCTTGGGGACGTTGAGACGTGGGACAAGGCCGAGGCGAAACTGACGGACGCTCTCAACCAATTCACGGCTGGCGGTGGAGGTGCTTGGGAATTGAACCCCGGAGATGGCGCTTTCTATGGCCCTAAGATCGATATCACGATTTCGGATGCACTCAAAAGAGACTACCAGTGTGCCACCATCCAACTTGACTTTCAACTCCCGAATCAGTTCGAACTTGAATACATGACATCCGAAGTAGCAGCAGCGAAACCGAAGGATGACAAGCCCAAAGAAGAGAAGCCCAAGGAAGAAAAGCCCAAGGGGCCGAAAACGGAGGGCGACGCAGCACCTGCGAAGATGGTGGCCAAGAAGATTGAGCCTCCTCAGCAAGGCTACGCACGTCCAGTCATGATACATCGTGCTATCTACGGATCCTTCGAACGATTCATTGCGTAAGTACCTTTATTGTGATGTTGTTAGAAAACCTATAGCTAAATTACCCTGCAGCATTGCTACAGAACATTTCGCCGGTCGATGGCCCTTCTGGATCTCTCCCCGTCAGATCCTCGTTGTTCCTGTTATGCCAGCTGTCAACGATTATGTCAAGGAAGTGCAGTCACAGCTACGCGCACAGGGTCTCCACGCCGACATCGACATCAGCGGTAATACGATGCAGAAGAAAATTCGCACGGGCCAACTCCAACTGTATAATTTCATCTTCGTTGTCGGGGCCGAGGAACAGAGTAGTAAAACGGTGAACATTAGAAACAGGGATGACCAAGCTACGCAACAGAGAGGAGAGATTATTCCTCTCGATGAGGCTCTTAAGAAGTTGGTATTATTGAGAGATGAACGGAGACTGGAGAACAAGATCTAGTGGGGGTTATAGGGGTGCACACGACACCCTTGGGAGGTGATTACATCAGAGAGCAAAAGGTTTATGTGTAACAGGGTTGCTGGTTTATAAGTGTACCAAGTCGCCGCGACGGCAAACCCCACATCCCAAGCTTAAGGTTACACAGGTTGGGTAATTGTGTGCAAATCAGCCATGCAATCTACAATAAATGTTTCAGTAAGCCTAGCCAATATCCTTCGCCTCTATACTTTAATTGTCTTGCATAATCACCAATGAGTCACAAAGTGTATGAGATACAATGGCCGCTAAAGCTGTTCCACAGCTATCTCCCTAACCTGTGGTTGATGTTTAGCTGCTTTATCGAGTATAGATCAGCTTTCTGGACCATATTTGTCTACTCTAATGACCTTGCTAATAGGTCAGCGTAGAGAAGTTGGCAACATTTTGGTTAACGATCTAGGGCTTTGAATCTTGTGCATTTCAAGACATTGTAGTGACATGTTTCGTGGAGCAATTCTCGGAACGAAATAATGCAGACTAGGAAAGTACAAGGCTATCTTGTTGAATATAGGAGAAAGTAATGAAACTCGACTGTATCGTTGTGCGGTTACACAGTGCATGGTATTGGGCTTACAAAACGTTGAGATCCCTCCGAGGTGACCCACACATCAAACTGCAGAAGAAATCTCACTATCAGTGTTCTCCAACCCATGTTATATGCTCCACAGCTGTACGGCCACGGCCACGGCCACCCCTTATATCGCGGCAAGCTGTCGTGCCCCAACATTAACCACAAACCAAAAGCGACATTCCAACTTCACCACAGCGTTAGCAAACCTCACCAGGAGTTCCAACTCTTTATCGCACCCTTGCTTTTGATTGCCTCACAACCTTGATCACTCCCCTTCCATGTCGGACCCGCCAATAGCTCAAAGGCCCCCCTGCATCCTCCACGTAGGAATCCTGCAAAAACAGCGCCTTTCCTAACATTGATCGACCACCCATCTTCGGCGGTGACATTATGGCATTGGGCCCCAGTAATTAGCGTCATCGGACCGGTGCAGTCGGGAGTGTTGTAGAGTTCGGCACAGACAGTGACGGAGGCATCGGTCGTTGCGCAGGTGGTTTCTAGAGCAATGGCCCTACAACCGGGTGCGAGAGTGAGGAGTGGCAGTAGGAAGTTGGTACTAAGTTTCATTTTGTGATAGGAGTTTTATATAGATCGAAGGTTGGGTAACGCTGTAAATAGGCTCCTCGAAGTGGATTTTGATATGAAATGAAGAACTGATCTCAATGCTCAATGCTTGCATAGTGTCGCTTCGATGACTTTTCTATGGAGCTTTATACTCCTAGCCAGACACTGAGGCAAGCAGACTTCGCCCGAGGCAGTTGACGGAGCGGTGAGGTGATTCTCCTTCTCATCCCATTTCCAATCAATCGTGATCGACACACATCCATAATGTGACCTTGATGCAGCGGTGAGTACATATTAAGAATTTTTTCTACCTTGTGATGTTCAGTTTAAACATGTACGACTTGGTCCTACATCGTATGTGCTCGATTGGGACATCATCAGCTACCGGCTACCAATTAGACCGTGACTATAGTTAGTCGATAAGGTACAGAATACGGCTTCGTGCGTAGAAAAGATGTCATGCATACCATTGAGCGTTGCTTAGCCTATGGGTATTCGCTATTCTACTGGAAGATTGGCCATATTTGCCTTGTAATGCATTTCTTATGTTGTAGTCATCCTTTCCTACATACCGCTCAAACAAGTACAACGCAGAATAGTGTTCCAACGATTGAAAGCCCAATAAATTGCTAGGTTAGGAAGCAATACAAAACACAATTATGTAAGGCTACACTCACGATGTAGTTGCTGGGAACGGCGGTCACACCACGTTCTTGTTCCACAGGCAGCCTGCTTCTTCCATAGTTTGTTACTTGTAAGAATTTTCCATGACCAGAAATCTGGTCATGGGAACATTTTCTAAACAGGAGTCTAGGCAAATATAGTGGAGAGCTCATGGTAAGGCTGCAATACATTTGACAGGAGCGGCTTTTTTAACCCTTAATGCTAGCCACTGTCTTTTGTACCCAAAACGATGGTTTGTAGAAGTAAATCCACCCCTCTTTAAATCCTTTCACTCCATTTCCTCGTTTTCATCAATTCTCTTCTCCTGCTTCGGCACTCTAGCCTCTTGTTTCCTATACAACGCTGCCAAATCCGCTGCCTCAGTCGCCTCATCAATCCCCTTATCCTCCCTAACCTTCAAAAATCTTGGAAATCGGGTACTCAGCCCCCTTTCTTCACTCACTAATCCAATCGCTGCCGTGTAGGTCGGACTCAACGTGATATCAGCAAAAGCAATCTCCCAAACCTCCTGTGGTTCGAACCAGACGTCCGGCCATCCGGCTCCTCCATTGTAGTCAACATAATGCGGTTTCTCGTTTAGCACGTTGGTATTCTCTGGGTCGTCTTTCTCGTACTTTTCACGGTTTGCTTTATAGAAGGCGTCGGTGAAGCCGGACATGCATTTTGTGACTGCTTCTAGAGAGCCTGTCTCTGAATTTCTGACGGCGAGAAGGATTGGTGACCACCACTTTGACTTTCGGCCTGAACCATGGAAGGCACCGATGGGAATGAGATCGAGGGTCTCGGCCGAAGTGTTGTAGTCCTTTTTTACTTTAAGCCAGGAATCAAGTCGTTTGTCTGGCTCATAGGTCGAGAGAAGGGGTTTTCGTCGGGATGATGGCTTTGCGTCATCCTTGGATGTATTGCTCGTGCTAGTTTTGCCTTTTGCTTTAGATTTGGATGCCTTCGCCTTTTTCTTTGGGGTGCTAGGTTCTGTAAGCCCCTCATCTGATGGAGCCTCTAATTCGGCTTGCAAATCCGGATTTGGTGCGTTGTCGAGTACTTTTACCATGATCCCTTCGCATTTAATATCGATGGCGTCCTTAAAGAACGTCTGTATTGCTTCCACGTCAACCGACGTCGCATCCAGACTCTTAACCCACGTAAAGTGGTTGGGAATCTCGACGAAGAGACTCCTTAATAATTCTCTCCGTTCCCTAAATGTTCGATCTAAAAGCTCCTCACCATTTAAGTACATCAGATCGAACGCAAAGAGGCAGACATCAATTTTAACACTTCCTATTACCACATCCTTTCTTGCGCGATTAGCAAGTGTTTGGAATGTCTTCAGTTCGCCGGATTCACGATCCAAAGCAACCACTTCGCCTTCGAGAATGAAACTCGAGACACTTTCGCCGCGAATCTTGGGGACCAAAGAAACAAGATCAGGGTACTTGTCTGTCATCAGCTCCAAATGACGGGAAAATATGGAAACCTTGCCCTGCTTGTCACAGTGGACTTGCGCTCTCTGCCCATCGTACTTATACTCGCAACTAAAATGTCTTCCAGGCAATTTAGTAAGCATCTCTCCCAAGTCGCGCGTGATGCTCCCTAGCATAGGCCGAAGAGGAATGTGTAGAGCTAGGCCACAGCGAAGGAGGAGCTCGTCGCAAACTTCGATTTCAAGAAGGGCAGGAACGAGGTCATTATAGTTGGGACGCCTGGCAAAGCATGCTTTAACAATCTCCTCGTTCTTAGACCAGACCTCCGCCAACTCCTCCTTCTTCAGTTTAGATAGAGATTTCGGAACGTTGGTATCAAATTCTACCTTCGGTGGCCTGGAGAGTATGAACGCGCGTGAGAGGGCGATGAGCATAGTGGTTTTGACTGCTCCAATGCGAAGATGCTGAACAAGCGTCCTTACAATATACCGACTCTCTTCTGCACCTCTTGCGTCCTGTACTAGACGCTCCACGATTCTCTGTTTCACTTCCACACTTCCATGGCCCTTGCTACCCGCAATCTTTACTAGCGAATCGAACACACTCTGTATAGTTAGAGGCTTAGGCTTTCGTAAAGTGAACGATTGTCTCTTCTTCGCCTCGAATGCGACGTCGCCAGGATCTCCGTATTTGTTGTACAGCGTTTTTAGTCCAGCATTATCTAAGCCGCACACTTTCTTCAAAGCCTTCGATATCGCGGAACCACCTAGTCCTAGCTCAAGATCTATATATGGAGGAGAAATCGAGTTTGTCGCGAGCCAGACTGCAGGTAGCAAGCTCTCTGGATCTCCCTCGATTAATGTTCGCAACATGTTGACTAATGTGTCTACTATCTTGATCCTACTCGTAGTGCTGTTCACCAAGACAAAGCAGCGCGTCAATAGCGCATAGGATGCGCGACCTCCTTCCGATGACCAATGATTTTGTAAGCTAGGTATGTACTTCGCGGGTTCAAATTCTAGCGGGCTTTGGTCAAATGGAATGTTCGCAGAAATGGTGTCTTCGTCTGTGGCTGTGGACTGTAGAGAGAGCGTATTCATAGGCTTCGGAAGCATGGGCATCATCTTTTTGGGGGGAAGGATAGCAGGTTCGGCATCGCCATTATTCATAGGTACCAAACCTACAGCCTCTTTCTTTGGGGGATTTCTAGGATCATCATATAGGTCGCTGGGGCTCCCGGCATCCGCGTTATCATCCTCTCTATTCCACTCCTCTTGCAGTTGTCTGGCGAGTTCTTCATCCGTAAGCTCGGATGGACCTTGTTCCCTCGTATTTGGATTTTCGGAACTTTGGACCTTGTCTGCCTTCTTCGCGCTCCCTATACATTTGGCAGCATCCTCTTTCTGCTTCGCGAAGAAGTAATCCAAACTTCGGACAGACTGGCTCGAGCCTTTGTGGTCGTTCTTTTTGCGCCGTTTCGATGGGCTACTCATGTTGTATTCTTCTGGGTTCCCTTGAAAATTAATAGTTCGAGACTTCCATAACTATGACGGTCCCACTATTGTTTGGTCGAGCCTTCAGGTTGGAGGGAACGTCATTAATTAGGGCGCTCGGACCAACCACATCTTGTGTCCACGTCTTTACGCGTTCACGTGCGCGACAAAATCCAAAGAAGAAAAATCATTCTTCCATAATGTCCTGCTTACTACATCAACAAAAACAATACAACTAACCGACTAATCCGAGTTCATTGATTGGATGTTTCAAAGCATTGAAACTAATCTCGAAATTCTTCAAAGTGAGGAGACATACAACTCTCTTGTCTTGCTATTGTCCCGTTTCAACGTCTAAGAAAAGTCGCTGGAGGTAAAAGATAGGAGAAGTGCTGGTAAATACAACTGGTTTTAGTCAGGTAAAGTTGTCCCTTCTCCCATCTATTTGAATTTACTTGATCTCATCTAGCGGTTTTCTTCGGGTGTGGAGGAACAGGAATTGCTATTTTATTTTCCTACAACTTTTATCTTCACCACCCATATCAAGGATGCCTCTACGTCCGATTTACTTTTATTATTTTTGTGTACGTGTATCTCATTTTGAAGCCCTTCTTGACAAGATTGGTTTCTTCCCTCGGCAGTGCCTAGCACCATTTGTATATACCACTTATATATACCAGAGATTATCACTTGTCTTGCACATACAACCATAGAATCTTGAGAACAACGCTTCCCGTTTGCTCAGCGATATTTAAGCAAGATATCGGCGGACTAGTAGTCAAGTGGGTGACCATTGGCGAATCCCTGCTGTTGTATGTTTTTGGCTTTTTTATCTAAAGCGTACTAGTTGGAATAGGGCTTGTTCACAGTGTACTGCTTGTTGAGATAGATGCCTTGTGGGTTAGACTAATAATGTTGTAAACTAGAGCAGCCTGGAGTGTGTACTGCCATGGCAAATATGCTTGGCTCCGTCATGACCGTCGATATACATTTCCTTTGAGCCTTGAGCCTCGAGCCTCACCATAGTAAGGAATAGGCTTATTAAAGAAAAAAAACAGATGACCTCCATAGATATAATGGCCCACATCACGTTGTTCGAGGTTCTATATGTACTTTAACACTCTAAAGCACATATACCTCTTCACACCGTCCTCTCAACCAGTTTAATCGGCAGCTTCCCCAACATTTGCAGTGAAATATTGAAATCTACACCGTCGGTCAACTTCTTAAAGGCCTCATCTCTCGTAATCTCCACCGCCTTTCCTATATCCCCGCTACACTCCCTCAATACTTTCTTATCAACCACCAACTCCAAACTATATCTCTTTAATAGCCCTGCCAGAAAAGCCACCATCTCAACCTGCGCAAATGCTTTGCCTGGACACTGCCTTCCGCCTTGACCAAAAGGCCAGTGAAGTGTCAGTTCTTCACTCGCATTAATCCAGCGGCCTGGATCAAAGTCAAGAGCAGGCGAGTTGTGCAATTCTGCCCGCCTAGCTGCAGAAATAGGACGAGGCTCAAATGTCGAAGGATTCAAGAACGAGGCTGAATTGCCAATGATACAATCTGTACCTACTGGCAGGACATGTTCGGTTCCACTTTCGTCAACCAACGTTGTTGGGGCAACGACGCGCCGCATGACGAATTGCGCGGGGTGGTATGCGCGCAATACTTCCTTAATCACTCTACCCAGGGATCCCTTTTGCAGCACGGGGTAGTCTACTTCTACGCTCCATTCTTCTTGAGGACGGGCACCAAACTGCTCGTCAAGCTCTTTCTGAACCTCGCGCTGGTGATCTGGATATAGTGTGAGGAGAAGAAGGGAAAAGGCGAGGGTGTTACCGGTCGTTTCGTGTCCGGCCATAAGTGTAAAGAAGATGTTTCCTATGACGCTGGCTTCGGAAAGGGTCTCTGAGGAGCCGGCTATGGCGATGGATTCTAGGATCGTCTTGGGTCGTTTGGATGTAGCCGAGTCAATGTTTTCCAGCGCTTTCTTGCGGAGAGCTTGCGTGTGTGTTGTGAAGGAAGTGAGTGCGCTGTTTGTCTCCTGGCATGCGTTGAAGGGCAGCACTCGGAGAAGAAACCGAGGGAAAATGAATATAAGACCCATTCTTTTTATCACCGTAAATAATGCAGCTTCGAATTTCATTGGGCTGCTCTTCTCTTCATTCGCCTGTGTATATGTTGTTAAAGAATACTCCTTCCACTCCAAGGTTTTCCCAAAGAACACCCCTGAAATGACATGTAGTGCCAGCCGACATGTCCAATGGTTTGCCACTTCCACCACACCCTCATCTTCGTTCCAACGCTCTATTAGGTTGTTAGTCTGTCGCATAGTCTCTTTCCACACACCCGGTAGCGTCGAAGTTCCCAATCCGTGGGTAACGATCCGCCGATGTTTCTTCCACTCTTCGCCATCCACAGATCCGACTGTCGGTCCGAAGATGTCGAAGAAGCCGAGCATATCGACTGGGATACTGATGGTGGGGAGAGTGAAGAGTTGTTTTGCAATGGTGGGTGAGCATGTCCAGAGAATGTTACCATTCGGCGAGGCTAGTAGAAGCGTAGAGGTATTTGCCGCGGCGAAGGGAGTGTGTCCAGCTTTCCAAATGTGGAAGACACGAGAGAGACTGGTCTATTAGTGGCGTTGAAGCATATCCTGAAAAGAAATATTTACGGAAGCCACGGTGTTTGCCATTTAAGAGGTATACGTTGGATACATGGGGCGAGAATTGGGTATAATGTAAGCCACCAGACATCTGAGATGTGCACTCTGCGCAAAGGTTAACGAAGAGTGATGTAGGAGTGAATAGACGTACGGTGAATAAAAGGTCGGGAAGCCTGTTGCTTTAGCAAGTGTGTAGTTTTTCCTCCAAGTCGTGATTTTGAGGTATAGATAAGCCACAGCGAGAGTCGCGAAGCTAATTAGAGTAGTGCTCGTCATACCTATGAAGGGAGAATTTGATTAGATTTGAGAGCATGGTGAAGGAGTGCGCTGTGGTCTTTATACAGTTATATTTAGTCTACGTGCCAATGAAGGACAAGGCTTATATCGCACGAATGGTTTGCGGCAAAGTACGGTCAGACCTGTTGAGGATCCTTCTTTGTTATTGGCTATCATGGATTTCCAATGCCCCCTAAAAGATGACGTGAGGGACGCCATATGATGATTTGCCGTTTAGCACGTATATTTCCCCCCGTAGGGTAAACCTAGTTTCTTATTGTTTCCAACCCAGAAATTATGCGCTTCTGAGCTACACTCCAATTGCTATAACCTGTGTTAAGGAAAGCACTTTGTTTTGATGTACTCCGACAGGAGAGATCCGCATGCCCAATGTAAGGCGAGAATTTATATCAAATTACCGTTTTAGCTATGAATAAGATGCCATACCTGATGCTAAACTCCTACACAATGCAGATACTGTACACACTTAGCCCTAATGCTCTCGCTCTATAACATAATTTAAATCCTCGCCAAGACCGTTCTCACTATTCTCTTGAGACTTAGATATGTCGTCCAACTCTTTCGCTAGGGCAATGGCATCTGTTCTCCCTCTTTCTACATTGACGGACATCATAAGTGGGAAGGGTAACGCGATGAGGATTGCTAGGAACCAGAATGCCTGGAGATCTCAATTAGCACAAGTTCCGAAAAATATAATACCAGCATCGAAAGGAATATCGGTCTGCTTATTGAACTTACAGGTCTAATTTCGCCATAATGGTCCGTGATGGCGCCCACAATGGCGGGTCCAAAGATACTGCTGCCTTTGTCGGTGATTGCATAGAGGGCATAGAATGCCGCCTCGAATCCGGGTGGGATTAGCTCTCCAAACAAACTCCTGCAGTAACTGCTCAGTCCACCTAAAACGAAGCCGTACACGGCCCCGAGCGGGTACATTTCCCATTGCTGCTGTAGACCGAAAGAACCAGACCGCTGAACAGCGGGAATATAGCCAAGCAGTGCGTAGATGGGTATCACTTCAAATAATAGTATACAGGCAAGTATGGTTTGGGAGGGCTTCAACCCAAGGAATATGCTTATTCGCGACCAGGTGAATGCGCCAATTACGCCGGTTACAGTAACTATGACGTTGATGAGCGCGAGCTTGGCCGGCCGCATACCCAGTGTTGTTTTAGCAAAGAGTACGGCAGTCCCGGTTACAGTGGCAATGGCGTCTGAGAGCAAAAACCAGGCTGCGAGGAACATAATGAGGTCTTTGAGTTGCCGGGCGTGCATTATGGTACGCCCTAGTGATTTCCAGGAGTAGGTGAAATAGGCTAGGCACACTCCAAGCAAAGATATGGAATGAATGTGTAGCGGTGGCCCAGGACGCGCGCGCAGCCACATGGCAGAAGGGATCGTAAAGACGAACCACCATAGACCTATTATGAAGAGAACTAGGCGGAGCCCAAAGCTGCTTGATCTGAACATGATCAGAACTATGATGGAGACGGTCTGTACGAAGAGCGCTGCGATATAGCCAATTGCGATTCCAGACGAGGATATTTTAGTCGAGAGAGCTAGTGCCTGAGAAGGTGTTGTTTGTGATTTAGGATTAGGAGCTGTGTATTCAGTTTCGGATTGGGAGCGTGGGAGGAGTGCTGTAGTTGCGTCCACCACGCCATCCATAAGGAGGGGGTCGTCTTCGGTCGGCTCGTTGGAGTACTGGGTGTCCCTGATGAAAGACGAATCATTGGATCGATCTGTATCTTCATCTCCTAGATACGAGGACTCGCCTGAATTGTTGGCGAATTGTACAGTTGGATGATAGCGTACTAAGAGGGGTAGGAAGGAGTTGAGCAAAACAAAGGAAGCCCCGAAGCAGGTATTTGCAATAACAGCCAGAACTGCGCCTAAAATGTACAGGCTCGGGACTACGGCGAGAAACAGCATGGTTGCTGTCGACCCGACCAGAGCAAACCATAGGAGAAAGGTCTTGCGGAAACGACCGTGGTCTGCGGCGCCCGACATGGATATGATCAAGAGAGCCTGGATGAGAACGCTTATAGAGAAGGTGTACATGACGAAGCTCGCCGTGTTGATTTCTAGGCCCAGAAAGTGGACGACGCATGTTTCACTGTCCTTTTGGGGATCGAAGCTGCTCGGGCAGGGCTTGGTTGGGTCTGACTGGAGGTATCCATTCTCACGGGCCAGCTGTTCGAGGGTGACTGGGATGAAACTGCCCATCCCACACACGACAAAGACCTGCGCGGACGGTCAGCATATGCCCTAGGAGCGGTGGTATGGAGGCTGGGTAGGCACCTCTGCAGCCCATCCGTACATGTAGAAGCCGGAGAGCTCTTTGTCACTGGTCAAGCGCGTGTCTTCGCCGGCATATTGCGGCGACGGGTTGTGGTCCATGGCGTCTGTCTGTTCGGAGAGGCTCTGCTCGTCGTCGGCCTCGTTGGACTGCGACGACGCGGGAATGGATGCTTTGGAATGCGCAGAGGCATCGCGAGGTAGCTCTGGCCGCAGCCGCGGCTCTAGCCTGGGAACCATGACTGGCGCTGATTGGGCAGGTAGCGCGTCACCGGCACTGGGACATGGCGGACGCGATGGACGGGGCGGGGCAGAGGCGGCGAGGACAGAAGAGGGTC
>JAAZQE010000735.1:0-15002 GCA_013620735.1 Clavariopsis aquatica
GCTTATGCCAAGGCGGGGGGTGGCCAAATTGCGTCGCTTGTTCTTCAATGCATATCGGCCTAGTTTGTTCTCGGTCCAGCAAATAAACTCCCATGTCTTGGTCTCCACATGGCCTTGAATTCCTGCGGTATGTTGCTTGACGGGCAGGCGCCGGTAACGCGCGGTATCTGAAGAAGACGCCTGCGTCTTCGCTTGCTGCTGCAGTGATGGATATCCGTGATGATCAAGGACGCGAGAGTCGCCCTCTACGTGTGGGCGGGTCGTTGGGTGACCAAGACGAGGTGTTGATCGGCAGTCGACGGGTCGTCCGGTGAGGTGGATGCGAATTTGCCGTTGCACCCGTGTATGACAACACGGCGACCATGTTTCAATCTAGACACCTCTTGCCCATCCCAATACTATGTACGGCCGAGGCCGCATCACGTCCTTTCTTCGATCGATCGCTGTAGCAAGACAGCCAGCCAATTCAAGCTCTCAACATGGCCTACGCTTGTACATGTACATCAAAATTTGTCTCGTATAGCCAGCAGCCAAGAAACCCGGGAAGCCCTTACCAACGAGAAGTGTCTTGAACACCTCCACACTGCCCACCGTGTGGAGGAGCTCCTGTAGGCACGGCATTACCGCCTTCAAGTGCCTCACCCGTTGTCACGGCCCATGCCAGGAGTCCCTGTCCAGATCCCAGATCGAAGCCACGAGGCAAGTGGGTCGCACATATGTCCGAGGTGTCGCCGTGTGGCATACTAATGTAGCGTAAACTTTCTGGACAACATTGGCCACGGATGGGGGAAACCATCGACAGTTCTCCCTCTGCCATGCCGGCAGGTGGAGGGAACAGGGATTTGAAACCTCTCAAATCCACCAAGATGCGCTCCGTGTCCCGGTTGACAAGGAGGAAGGTGCTATGTCCTAGAAACCGACCCACTCGGCACTGCGAGCCCGTTGAGGCTCTGGGCCGAAAAGCGATCAACAAAGGGGAACGGCACGCAGTCCTGGCCATGGTGTATAATACACTTTCATGCCCGAAAAATTCCCCTTCAAGCTGCGGTCCTACTTATCGCGGCCCTTTTTTTTTGCTTCCCCAACCTGCCATTCATTTTGAGCCCCAAACCTTATTTTGACAGCAGCATTGCTTGGTGCCGCCTGCAGATCGTTCTCCTCGCTTGTTGTAGAAGGACGCTGTGTGTTAACCAGCAGCCTCTTCGTCCACCCATGGAAAATCGAAGTGGTCAGGTCTTTGGCGTAGCCATTACATTTCTGATTTTGACATGGCTTACCGTTGGCCTTCGGTGTTATGTTAGGTTAGGTGTGCAATATTCCAATGCTCATGGTCATAAGTCTGACAGGCCCCACAGAACATTCATGGTGAAAGGCTTCGGGTTAGATGACAAAGTCATGGTTGTCACTTTGCTCTTTTTCACAGCATACTTGACAAGTCAACTTGGCGGTGCGGCCCACGGCACCGGACAACGTCGAGACGCAATTACGGATGCAAATGCCCAAACTGCCCTTCGGTACTGGTTTTTCGCTGAAGTCTTTTACACCCTGTCCACCTCGGTCCTGAAAATCGCTGTTGGCCTCTTTTTACTGCGCATCACCATTGTCCCGATCCATGTTTGGATTATTCGCATCATCATGGCTGTCGCAGGCCTGGTAGGAATCGCATATACCCTTTTGGTAATATTCCAGTGCAAGCCCATTTCATACTGGTGGGACCTAGATCCGACCCATACCGGCAAATGTCTCTCCCCGGAATTGGTTATGATTTTTACCTACGTTGTTTCGGCGCTGAACTCGTTTGCCGATTGGACTTTTGGCACTTTGCCTATTTTCATTGTGAAGGATTTGCAAATGAAGACGCGTGTGAAGGTCGTAGTGGCCTCGGTCATCGCGCTGGCAGCAATGTGAGTGGCCTGAAACTCCTCCGACACCACAGGTACTTTTTTGCTCCTTGCTGGAGTTCTGACATCACCAAACAGCGGATCCACAGCCACTATCATACGCCTCCCTTACACATCCTCCCTGAAGGAATATAAAGGCGAATTCCTCTATCGCACAACTGATTTCGCAATTTGGACGACTGTCGAAGTTGGCATCGGCATCACTGCCGGTTGCATTGCAACACTCAAACCTCTGATGAAGTCCAGCCTTGCATCCCTAGGCTACTCGTCAACACGCCAATCCAACCAAAACCCCTGGAGCAAAGGCACAAAGAGCAAACTAGGAAACAATCTTGATGGGGCAAAGCTAGGGGGTCAGCCCCTGGACGATCTCGGGCCCAAATCTGGGAAGTCAGTCACCACGGTGACAGTTACTGGCGGAAGGAAAAGCAGCGACTCTGATGAAGAAACCTTCTTGGGTCCAGGCGTGCCATCCGAAGGATGGCAAGGCGGGATAAATAAGAACGTTACTACGACCATTGTAGAGGAGCGCGCGACGAGTCGGGCAGCAAGTCGGGCAGCGGGAGAAGGGTCTAGTCGGATGGCAGAAAGGATACGGAGAGGCAGCCCAGGCGGAGACAGTGAGTCTACCCTCGGGGATGAGGAGCGGGGCAAGCCAGCAAGGGTTTACGAACGCTTTTAGGAAGGCTGCCTAATGTATTAATGTCTATGGCTGGAGGAGAAAGTTAATGATACCAGGCGCTGGTGGGCATTTGCTAATGAGAAGAAAGAGAAGAAAAAAAAGGTCGGACAGTACAAAAAAGTTAATAATACAATAGAAAATACACACTTTTTTTTACTTTGCTTGGGTTCTCATGGCTTTGTATTTATTCTTTGCCAATCTGGCAACCCTCCTCATCCAACCCAAAAAGAAGCAAGTGGGAAACCATGTGTGGCGTTCAGCCACAAAATCACGTCATCCCCGACATCGGGTATACAAACTCTTGATCCAGCACCTTTCCAATGCCCACATCCACCCTCCAATGGCGACCGCAACTCCTCTCCTCATAGATGTCCGGACACACGCCGAATACTCAACTGGCTTCCTCGCCTCGGCCCTGAATATCGAATTCCAACTAATCGATCAGCTTCCTTCAATCTGTGCAGCGCAAAACCTGAGTATCAACAAGTCCTCACCCATAACGCTGTACTGTCGGTCTGGTCGAAGGTCCAACATTGCACTGAAGATGCTGCAAAAGCTGGGATATGAGAATGTGCGGGATATTGGGGGGCTGGAAGAGGCGAGGGAGCTGCTGAGACGGGAGGCGACGTTAAGAGGGTTGAAGGTGGATGCGAGTGTGGGCGACATTGAAGAGTCTAGCGTGGAAAATGTACGAAAGAATGGGAAGAATAAAGAGGCGAGAGAGAAGTCACTGGAGATGTTGTTAAGTGGGCTTAGAGGGCTTGAGTAGAACGAGCGAGTATCACACAATTCAAAACGACCAAAAAAAAAAGTATGCCAAAACGCCGTCAAATGCTGTGGTATATATTGGATATCGAACCAAATTTTTCGCTCCCAGGAGAGTTGGGAAGCTGGATATAAATGAATGTGCGAAATTCAATACTCATCAATTTAAGAATATGCTTCCGTTTATGCATCCCTCCCTCTACGACGGGGGAGCGCCGGTGGGGCGAGCGCCGGTGGGGGCAGCACCAGCGGCACCCGTTCCAGAAGGAGGACCACCGCCCATTCCGGCTCCAGCATTCTCGTTAACGACACCACCATTTTCAGTCCAGTATGCAGCCGCAGTGATGTTATATGCCGAAGTAGAGTCCATGCCGAAGGCGATCCAAGCAAAGATGCCCTCAGAAACGTCGTCGCCGAGAAGAACATACTCGACAACTGGGTCGTAGCCATCGGCCTCGCTGGAGAAGATAGAGTCTTCGGCATTGGTGGTTAGCTCTTGGGTGTTGCTAGCATAGGGTTCGGTGGCCTCGACAAGGGTGACGAGGTCCTGGTCAAAGAACATTTGGCCAACGTGGGTGATAGAGCCTCCCGAGAGCGTATTGTTCGGAAGCACAGTGGCGTTTAGGTGAGACATGACGTGAATGTGGTTGGTGCGACCGACGTCTGTAAAGCGTTAGTTGGGATAACCATGACTTGCAAATGCGCTTCGCTTACAGTGACCAGGAACAAGAGTGTCGAAGGAGACAACGCCCGAGTCATCAGAGACTTGGATACCCCTCATGAAAGTGGCATCTATGTTGGTAGTATCATCCGTGTTACCATTGCCACTGGCTGTGACACCCGAGTAGACGCCAGTCGAATTGCAAGACCAGATTTCGAGATAGGCTTGCGGCACTGGCTCACACGTATTGACATCAATGATTTGGACGTCGAGTGATAATGGCACACCCGCTTGGCCTTCGGTGTTGTCTGTTCGGATGAGCTCTCCCGATACCCAATATGGGCCCTGTGTGACCTCTGGTGTGAGGATGCAGGAATTGTTGCCGGAGAAGAGAACAGAGGCGTCGGTATCAGATGTGATGCCAGTCAGGTTGCTCAAATGGCTGGTAGCGAGTGACTCTGCAGCATCGCGAGCGCGGAGGAATGGCTTGTCTGAGGGCTGTAAGTTACTGTGGGATTGTATTGATACTGTCACGAATGCACATACCTTGGCTAATGGAACGCTTCTTGCGCAAGCTCTCAACCTTGGCACTTCGACGAGCGTGCATGGCCTTGTCATTGCCACGTTTCTTGAGAGACTCGGCGCAATGAGCAAGAGACCTCTTGTTGTGACTAAGGTATGCCTCTCGAGCCTGTATATCCTTCACGTGCTGGGCATGGCTCTCTCCCGGGTGGGCAACAGATTGCTGAGCGAGGAGAACAGCTCCAAAGATGGCGGAAATGATGGTAGACTTCATGGTGAGGTGATGATTGAAGTATGGGCTCGTCTGGAGACTAGGAAGAGGCACAGAGAAGGGGATGATGAGTGATTGATGGATGTATTTGGTGCCTTGAATGGTTGAAATGCTTCTCCCTTATATATTCGTCTCCCAAGGCATCTCCAAGAAGAGTGTCCGCACCTGCGGCGTCAAAGTACGCGCAATCTCAAAGTCCATGAGGGCCCGAAGTGTTCCCTCCACCGACCACAAACTCTTGGCTTCTATCTTGGCTAAACATGCTTGATGAGAAGGGTTGACACAATTTGACAAACACCCTGCATGTTTGCGCAAAAGGTTGAGCCCCTCCTATTCTTCTCCACCCCGTTTCGTTTCGAGCACAGGGAGGGTGCTACGGAAATACCGCGCCCGCCAATCACCGCCTCCCCTTTACCAAGGCCAACGTCTAAAATAACCTCAAACAAGCCGGCAGGGCAACCCATGGAGAATTTCCGCGATTTATCGCGCGGGTTGCGCACAAGCTGTATACGCGTCGCGCCGTTTTCCAGATAGCCGCGTATGCTCTTATCCCAATTAGGCAATCCAAGGCCGTGAATTGCTTCACTCCTCCTGTCCAACAACCAACCACAGCACGTTGATTCATCATCGCCCATACTACCCCATGGCGTTTCCTGACGATGTGGGAAGGCCAAGGCGCCTTTCATAAACTCGAAGATGGCGATCTGGGGACTTGGGTCCGCTCAAGGCGGGGATACGAGGATTAAGCTCTCTTGTCCGTGCTGGAGCAGGCCCTCAGCCTCATGCACTGTCGCTGGAATTGTGGCGTTGTATGTTTCCGCTCGGCCATGATTGGACTCATGCTGAGGTTGGGCCAACTTGGTGCCTGAATAACTGACTGTTCACTGCCACATTGTGACGATCGAGGGCGGGACGTTGCTTCCTTGGCAAGAAGAGCCACGTAGGCGCTAAATAAGAGGGACCCGGTGGGTGGCTGTTGAGTGCAGTTTCTTCCGTGAAAGCTGGCTATGTGCTCAATGGCCATTTGAACAGTGCATGTTCGTGTGGCAGGGTTGGCGCGACGGTGCAAGGAGAATGAAGCCCTTTGTCCCACAGCAAAAAGGGAATCTGTAAGGTACACTCGGGCTTTCGTTTATGTTTCTGCGCACCGTTTTGCATCCCCGGGGCGCCCCTCGGTCCAGGGCCTTCAGTGTTGTATCTTTGACTTGGTGGTCTCCCAGAACTCGAGTCAAATTCGAGCAGTGAAGAACATGGCGCAGGGATGCTGTGGGCATTTATCAGCACAAAATCTGAGCTTCGTTGACGCCCGGATGGGTGCATGAAGACTGTGTTCATTGGAGTTGGAGTTGGAGTTGGAGGTTTGTGGTCGAAGACGTCTCCGCTTTCTGGCCGCCGGTGTTTCTCGCTTGCCAACGGCGGCGAACAAGAACTATGACGTCACTGCCCAACTCATGGGCAATCGTCCAGTGCGACAGGCGCTGTGAAGGCACACACACACGCAACCTCAACCTCCTCGACACGGCCAAATCTCGCCCGACCCAAGACTCAGAACCTACGAAACCAAAGCCACTAGGTCAGGCCTAGCACCATAAGCCCCAGTACCGCAAGGCCAAGCCCAAGCACCGCAAACCCAAGCATCACAATGCCCTCCAACAACAACCAAAACTTCACGTACACGGCCTCTTCCTCTTTCAGTGTCTCCTCCTCTTCCAATGGACAAACACGCTCTTACTCGGAGACGCGCCAAACTAATCCCTCGGGCACACAAGTCCACCGTACGAGCCAGGAGCCCGGCGAGGCGCGCAAGGAAGAGCACATTCAATACGATGCGTGCGGCCACAGGATTGGGGACAATAGTGGGCGGAGCAGAATCGAAGATGTGACGGAGGCTGAGAGGGAGAAGGATGAGGAGAGAGAGTATGTGCAGAGGATGGAGGAGGAATATGCTAAACGGGAGGGCGGTGCCTAGACGAAATGGGGGAGCAGGCGGAGCTTGTAACTAGCTGTGCATTGGGAATAATGTGTGGGGTGTTTGATGAATAGCGGATACAGAGAGTTGTGCTCACAAGGGCTGGTCTCCACCATGAGATGTTCCAGAATAAAAGTCGACACGCTTCTGCTGGCACAGATGGGATACCGGCACCGGTCTGGCAGGCCGAAATTGTATATGATTAGCTGTACCTGAACCTCAAAGCCCCGTCCAACCGCTTCCATCCCGCCCGTGTCTCCCCCCATTGCAGTGCCGCCAAACCGCAATATCCGTGGTCTGTGCAGCCGTCCCCCTCCATCCGTGAATATCCGCACCGAGCCGAGTTATAATGGCGACCTGGCCCAGCTGAAGCCCGCCAGCTGACCGGCCCCGAACAAGCTCATGGCTGGTGTCGCCAGTATTGCGCGGCGGTTTTGTGGCATTTGAAGGAGGGCGGATGGGCATGGAATTGGCTGGGGGGTACTTATAGCGAACGAGTGGGCGTGCTTGTTGGTTTGCAAGTGTCACGGCCTTTGGGGAAACCTGAATACTGAATACCGGTAAAGGAGTGGATCAACCTTTTTTGTTCCTTTATACATAGCAGACCTGGGCAGCGGAATCCCCAAAGATAGGCCACAGTACCAGGAGCAGCATTGCCGATGCAGTTCCTCACAGGCATTGCGCGCAGCGTTCTCGCATCGCCGTTCCTCTTCATCTTGTCCCTCTTTGGCACACTCCTCCTCTATGTAGCTCTCCCCCTCCTCCCCTCGCTCCCTCTTGTATACATAAAACAGCAAAAGTAACACTCGCAGATCACTGCCGTAATACTGTACAGGCTAACACTCCACCCTCTCGCTGCCTATCCCGGTCCCCGGCTCGCCGCAATAACGGACATCTACCTCGCCATCTACGCCTACCGCGGCTCCCGCCATCTGGAATACCACCGGTGCCATGCAGTCTATGGGCCCATCGTGCGCCTCGGCCCAAACCACCTCTCCATCAACAGCGCAACAGCCTTGAAAACAATCTATGGCTTCCGCGCCAATGTCAAGAAGGCTGATTTCTATGAAGCATTTCCTGCAAACAAAGCAACCGTCAACGTACACAGCAGCATTGATAAGCTGCAACATGCCCGAAAGAGGAGGGTGTTAAGTCATGCTTTTTCCGACCAGGCGATTAAAAGCCTCGAAAAGTATATTTTGGCCAATGTGACGACGGCGTGTCGGATGCTTGGGGAGTCGCAGGGAGAGCAAAAGGGAAAAGATGGCTGGAACGACCAGTGGAATGTAGCAAACTGGTGCAATTGGTTGGTATTCGATATCATGGGCGATTTGGTGTTTGGGAAGGCGTTTGGCATGTTGGAGAGTCCCGTGAATCGGTTCGCTGTGGATTTGGTCGGGAACGCGGCACATAGGCATCTGATTGTGAGTTGTTCTTCACCATCGCGATGCAAAAGGAGAAGTTGTTAACCGCTCTAGTGTGGAACCCACCTCACGATCCACAAGTGGCATCTCGACAAGATCCTGTTCCGCAAAATCGCTGCCCAACGAGGCCAGTATATGCAGTACAGCAAATCTCAGGCTATGGAGAGGACGAAAATGCAAGATGTGGATCGCAAGGACTTCTTCTACTATCTCCTCAATGCCAAAGATCCTGAGACCGGGTTAGGATTCAGCATGAACGAACTCTGGGGCGAATCTAATCTCCTGATTATCGCTGGGTCAGATACCACCTCTACCGCCATGGCAGGAACATTTTTCTACCTCGCACATAATCCGAACACGCTGCAAAAGCTAGCGGCGGAGCTCCGCGAAACCTTCTCGGAAGTCGAGGACATTGTTTCCGGCCCAAAACTGAGTGGGTGCGCATATCTTCGAGCATGTATTGACGAAACTATGCGCATGACTCCTCCAGTTGCAGGAGCACTCCCACGAGAGGTTCTTCAAGGTGGTATCGACATTGACGGTCATCACATCCCCGCTGGCGTCAATGTTGGCGTCCCACATTATGCCATTCACCACAATCCGGACTATTACCCCCGGCCATTCGACTATGTGCCTGAACGTTGGCTATCGGATCCCGCAGCCAACCCGCTCCACACCAAGCTTGCCGACGCTCACTCTGCATACTGTCCCTTCTCAATCGGGCCGAGAGGGTGTATCGGTAAAGGGCTAGCTTACGTAGAGCTCACCGTGACGATTGCGAGAGTGCTGTTCTTGTACGATTTGCGGTTGGCACCGGGCACCACGTTGGGCGAAGGGAAGAAAGATCTGGAAGTTGGGAGGACGAGACCAACCGAGTATCAGATTGAAGATCGATTTGCGAGTATGAAGGATGGTCCGATCTTGCAATTCCGGTTGAGGGCATAGGGTACCCCTACCCTATCCTTTCCTTGGTTCCGAGACAATCTATTTTTATGTCCCCTGGGTGAGTCGTCCACACGAATGCACAGTCTAGGTGTGGTCACTGTCATCGATAAAGAGTTCTAGCAATAGCTATGCCCAACTATCCCTGTTTTATTTTTCTTCTAATTCTTGCCTCTTTTCTTGGTGAATTTTGGAAAATACTTACTTCTAAAATGGATACTCCAAAAGAATTTGCTAGCTGTTACCTCCCTTATATATCTACAAGTAGAGGGATACCAGCCAATCATGGGCTGCCTCAAGCCTTTGTCATGGTCTTGGCGGTCGCACGTGGATGCGTGATACGAACTTTTCCCACGAAAGAACTCGACTTCCCCATCGTCAAGAAAGCAGCCAATTGCCAACCCACATCGACATAAATCCTCAGACAATCCCTTCCATCACGTACCCCAACATGTCGCTGCCGCGGTTTTCTTTACTAGGTCGTCCGCTGCTCTCTACAACATCAGCTTCTTGCTTCTCTACACTAAACCAAACTACCAGTCGTGCATTTACATCCTACAACCAACTTCGCCGAGAACAAAATCCTAGCTCTGGAGCAGAAATTAGCGAAGAATCCCGGAAACGCTCAGTGGCAGTCTTAAAGCTTCCCAGACAAGTCTCAAAAAGAGAAATAGAAGGTGTGTTCGCAAAGGAAGGCTTACAAATGTGCGTAAATTCATTGCCTGTTTAGACCGTATGAATGTTTTGCAGGCTAGAGTGAAGTGAAATCAAAGGAAGCCGAACCCGTATAAATATGCCTTATTGCATTGTACTGTACTGTTCTGTTCTGTATCTGCTAGCTGCATCTATCCATTCTTGCGCCCCAGCAATTCTTCTTAGACATAAAATAGAAAGGAGGGCACAATATAATCCACTGGTTATATACAAAGTTGCATCGACACGACTTCTTGAGTATATCCGCTAATGTTTCATAGCCTCAAAAGCCAGCTCCGCTTCGACCGCTTCACATTCTACAACGACACCTACTTCTTCGCTGAGCTCGCCAACCCCCAGCAAGTGACCACAGCTCTCACCAACCTGAACGAAAGCACCGTTTTCAGCGAGACCCACCCGATCCTCCTCAGGCCACTCGACACCAATTATCGCTGGAAATCAACTGTCAACTCTTTCAATCGATTCGCTTATGACGAAGGTCGTGCTGTCCTCGATGCAGCCCTTCCCATCAAAGAAGGCCGACGCATCCAACTGCGTGTCAAGACCCCTGCATGGCGACCGAAATTCGAGGACAAGCCGGAGCACTTGCAGACCCAGCGCAAACACTACGGACAGCAGCTCGTAGCAAAGGCGTTTGACAGGTTTGGAATTGAGGCTATGGGGAGTATAGCAAGTAATGATGGGAGGATGTTGCCCGATCCGAAGTTTTACTGCCAGATCGACTTCAAGACCAAGGAAGGAGCCGAGGATGCGATACATCACATGAATAACACTGTATTGGAAGGGCAGCTGATTTGGGTGGCCAAAATGACCCTTAATGAGGTGAGAGCCAGGCAAATTGGGCGAGTGAATATGGGTTTGCTAGAGGAGCTACAAGGGTTGGGTTTGGCGCCAGAGGTTACAAGTGAGACCTAGATTCTCAACGCTTGCAGTGCGAGAAATGAAATGTTGATACTATTGTATATTAATACAGAAAATGGATGGCTGGCCTTAAACCATGTATGGCCTGGTGGTGACTACCAACATCGCAGACCCCTCTACCAATGTGTCAAAAATATGTTGGTATATAGGTGAAAAGAAAGTTTGACGGTACGAAGTTCACTGTCCACACGGCATATTGAGTAAAAGCACCCGTTTGTAAACCGAAATCGGCCAAGGTATAACTAGATAACCCTTGCCTACTCCGCCGCAACTGCATCGGGCTCAACCTGCTTGTTGGAATCACGAATAGGTTGCAGACAGGCTTCATGGATTTCGTGCTTGTCAAATGTGAAATTATCAAAATGCTGAAACCCCTCTCTATGCCACCCTCATGACTTTCAAAACACTATACGCTGAAGAATGAATGCTATGCTGCCAATTTATCCCAATGCTACGCTTCATCTACTAACCAACTCCTTCATTTTCCAGATTTCCAGAAATAATCCTAACGTAGTTGAAAATGCCATTGTCGTGTTCCTACTCTTTCGTAACTACTAGTTCATGATGCGACGCCTTCTCCCACTATCCACGCTGACAGTATTATCGGGCCCGATGGAGATACTGAGACTCGAATCTCGATCTTCTGAATGTCCCCGGTTTCTTCTTAACCCCGCACTTTGAGATTTGCTCCTCTCAGGCTGGATGACTAGCCATGTTGCACCACCATCGGGATCTTCCTGCTGCATGAGCTGGAGCTGCCCTGTTCCATTCCGTCCTCGCGGTCGTGGTGACTTGGGCGGAGGCGGTGCTGTGAAGAGCGTAAGGAATTTCGTGGTCTTCACAGGAAGCGCTGTGAGGGCTGATGGAAGCGGTAAGGATTCGATTAGGGTCATTTTGTCGAGGGGCAGGGTGGCGAGAAGTGCAGGTGGGATGTCGGCGGGTGAGCAGGCGAGAAGAAGGTGTCTGAGATGAGTATTTGCAGCGTAGAACATTAGACTTTCTACAGGAGTGTAAGTGAAATAATTGGGAAAGAGATTTCTGATGTAGGAACATGCCCAACATACCTCGAACTTTTCGCCCCGCACTTCCTTCCTTTCCAACCCCGACATCAACCCAGTCAAAGCTAGATATTCTTCCGCAGAACCCTGTAGAGAACGCCCGAAGCTGGCCCAGATTTCGCAGTTTGCCTTCCCTTACGAGCAGATTTGCCATTCCTTCCATATTCACGTATATCCTTACGACGATATCCAACGCGTCGGCATCTTCGTAAAGCGGATGGAGGTATTCTCGTATTCGAATGAGGAGCTCATCGGCGAGGCCTTCGCCACCCGCGGACCGGCGTGTGATGTATCTGTCTTGAAACTAGGAGGTAGTCAGTAGGTAGAAGGAATAGAACTGAAGACAGGGCTGGTGGCTTACTAGAAAGCCTTCAGCATCGGCGTCGACGAGGACTAGCACAAATGGCCTGCGCGCCTATTATCATGTCAGTACCCTTTCGTGTATAATAGCCACATGAGCACACAAACCTGTCTCTGTATGAGAGCCCCCTCTCGGTCTTTGGCTTCGACGACCTCAGTTTGCAGCGTTCGTCGAACATTTTGTTCTGATTTGAGATCGAGCTCCGTTTGTGCGAGCCTCGCTTCCGTCTTCTCGAGTTTGTCCAACAACTCCTACAAAGCATACAGATTAGCGTGTCAAGTTGGTGGAAACGCGTTGTGGGGATTTTCTCACCTCGATGAGCTCCAGTCGCTTTTCTTCCAAGATCTTAAACTGAGCCAGGCGGTCCCGAAGTGTCAGAGGCGCAGGCGGCGGTGCCGGCGGTGCCGGCGCTGCTGGTGCTGCTGCTGGTGGGTCGGCCATTTGTAAGGTCAAATCTGGGAAATACCTTGCATTTAAAGAATTTTTAGTGTTGTTGCGCGCTCAGACCGCTCAGTCGTGTCGGCGGCTTTGTGTGCATAAAGTGCGGTGACCCGATGATGAGTGGGATGTTCAACGTAGCGAGTGGTGATTGGCGGGGCAGGTGGAGCGGGGCATCGTGAGTGGCTGTGTCGAGGATCGATCTCACCGGATGGAGAGGCGGTTGCAGACGCATGTTTGAGCTGGCACGCAAGTACTAAGGCCGACAATGCGGAGCGGGCGGGAAGAGTGGATTCGAGGCGGCATGCGTTTGGTGTTGACAACGGTAAGAAACATGCAAATCTCCCAAACAAGGGCCCACTGCCAGCATCGCTCTTTGACAACGGGACTACCGACAACGACACGCAGTAGAGAATGCGCGCGGGAAAGCTCATCATGACCAGCGACGAAAAGAGCTGATACAGACTTCTCGTAGACACGCGCTAGCCCGAAGTCGAGCTGTCAGCTTGCCCGTGTCATTACACAGTCCGCTCCAACCGTCGCTATCATGTCTCGCGCGGCGATTCCATTGCCCATACTCACCCTATTTGAGTTTCGAATCGATAGCGTGGACCTGGAGCTCCATGCCGTCTTTTGAAACCATGTCTTTCGAGACGAGCTTTTTGCCGGCAACAAGGACGGGAGAAGGTGCAATGACCAAGCCCAGAAGTGTGTGCGATGTACCAGTGGTCCGCGCGTGTGTTTGGTCATGCGATTCTCAAGGCCAAGGTCGGAGGCGCACTGTGGCTCTGGCCTCCTTGTATCAACACCTAGGTTAGCGAATGATTGCTCTTGGTGATTCTGCACTGGTTCTGGGGTGGGTTCGGCCTCTGCAAAGGTTGGCCAGACGGGCCCAGAGCATAGCGAGAAACTTGTAGCAGGACACGCAGTTTTCTGAATGCCAGACTTGTGTCGACGAGAGGGTTCAGTGACAGGGAGGAGGAGCAGGAGGTGTACTGTGTAGAGGTGAGCAGCGAAGCGGGAATGGCGTTACGCCGATTGCATGCACGGGCCCATCTTGGCAGCAGGAGGATTCCAACCTTCCTCACCAGCTTCCCACCACTCTCTCAGCGCCACTTTGGCATATCATCATGCATGGTCGTCCCTCGCCTTACACTTTGGACAGAATTGCCGCCGGACGTTCCTCGAGCAGCTGCGATGGGCGCCCTCGACGCGTGGGTCCCTGCTCGTATGCAGTGCTCCATGCAAGCGCATCACCACCACTGCCGCAGTGCTCAAACCCAGGTCATAATCCAACTCCCCGCAATCTATTAATAACACGGTGTAGCCGACCGAGCGTCGCCTTGGTGCGATTCGGTCCTGCTACGGCTCCTCAATACTTCGGCGAGATGCCAAATAAACTTCTCTAGCCTTCGATTTGATCTTGTATCGGATTGCGGTCTACTCCTTGCGCGGCTACGTTTGCGCTGTGCCGCAATCAAACACTGCGTCTGTGAGGTCGCATGATCGTTTGCCTTCAACGGAATGTGATTCCTGTTTGAGACGGTGATACGGACACCCGACATGCTGGATCCCTCGCCAGAATTCTGGAGTGCGGTCCAGAGGAAATACTACCGTAGACTGTCCATTTCCTTGTTGCTCAAGTACGTCAGACTAAGCGCTTGCAAAGGCATGTCCCAGCACATGGTAAGATGCGGTCCGGGCATCCTGTCTCCCACGTGTAATCCCTGGAACGAGGATCTCGCGCTCGTTGACCCCGGGAGATATATTGCGCAGGATTCGGATTGCATGGTCCTCTTCCCAGACTTCATATATCTGCTCGTGTTAGGAAGAAAGTCCGCGGAATGATTCGTCCGCTGCCAGTTCTTTTCTGCACGTCAGGGCCGGCCGTATTTTGCCGGCCTTACTGGCCTTCGTTTCCAGTTGTGCGGTAACATTGCCCGGATGTTTGCCCCAAAGGTTTGGGGTGCGGTTTCGATTTTGCAAGAAGAAAGGCCAACCGGCATGTCTTGCTTGTCATCTGCTCATCTTTGCACGAACCCCACCCCGGACCCAAGGTTAGTAGAAAACCTTTATTTGTATATGCTTCCTATCTCAAAGGACAACGCGCATGTCTTCCTTGAATGTGAACAACGGCAACCATGCTGCAGTGGATGTAAGTTTTACCAGACCCCGTTTCTGGGAGATGCAGGAGAACACGGGTCGCTAGACGCCCAATTTGCACAACTTTTCTGTTCTCCCCGCAAGACCCGGACCAAATACTTGGGGCTGGCAGCCGAAAACGCCGACTGACCCCAGCCGCAGGACGATGACCACGATTCGACTTTTGGGGACAATCAGTCTTCGTACGTACCGAAATCTCCTCCCTCTCTC
>JAAZQE010000736.1:0-14937 GCA_013620735.1 Clavariopsis aquatica
AGGATTTTTTGTCCTATTACATAATTGGTCTCTTATTGGCTTAGGAGTTCCCTAGAGTTTCCTAGACATTTGATTGGCCGAGGAGTTTGAAGGAGTTTGTAAGCGAGCTTTAGCGTCGCGCTAAGAAAATCGTCTGTGGAGCAGCTGATTCATGAGATAAACTTATAGTATAAATTAAGACTAAGACCTGCTGTTCTACTTCTATGTTCTAGGGTCTTTATCCTTATTCGCTTAGCTACTGCTTTTGCAGGTTGCCAGTTCAGTGTGCAGGACAACTCAGCAGTGTTCCTTATTCCATTGGTTGGCGTTGTCTAGGTTTCTGGTAGCGTTGTCCTAGCTCCTTCTAGGTGCTTCGCCGGCTTCCTTACATTAATACCTCTACTGTAGGGGTATGCAATACCGTAGTGTAATAAATGCGAAAT
Organism: Clavariopsis aquatica; assembly: GCA_013620735.1. Lineage (NCBI taxonomy): Eukaryota > Fungi > Ascomycota > Dothideomycetes > Pleosporales > Clavariopsis > Clavariopsis aquatica. Next base: position 423 of record JAAZQE010000736.1, read on the forward strand.
CATTCCCAGACCGTCTATCACAGATAATAGGGCGAAGGTATCCAAATCTCATGGATTATCCAAGGGCGATCCCCAGCTTGATTATATAAGAGTTGAGATGCCTTGGCAATAGCCTTGATTTGGTAAAGATTGTATTTCTGGGCCAAATCTTGTGAAATGGGGAATAGTCCCTGCTTATCGCACATTCATGCGCTCAATCGTACACACGTGCGACTAATCCGTCACATCATCCGTTTCACTCGATGTGGTGAAGCTGCCAAACACAGTCGAAAGGGTATTTAACCTAATAACCGGTGTGTAATTTTTTCCAATCTGAGAACTGATTCCACCATTGGGAGCAGGTGTGATAGAAAGCACTTGGGCTCCTTGCCTACGAGTTGCGGTCTGCGTAGCTACAGAGAGACCGGCTAGGAAGACACTAGCATACTGTGTTATGGAAGCAGGAATCATCGTGAGAAGAATTACACTATTGCTAGCCATAAAACTGTATGTTGAAGAGCTCGAAATTATTGGAATTTAACCACCATCGACAATAGTGGTGATAGCATCCTCGATGACAGACGTAATATTAGGACTTTGGATCACGGTCGTACGTGGGATGTGGTTCGTGTATAACCACGCGGTACCGTAGACTTCGACCCAGAAGCTTGAAGAGGCGTACTCCTCGTGCCAGCTATAATAAACTAAACTGAGGCTGTCAGGAGTTGCGGACGTTACTCTAATATGTGATAATCCTCCACCGAGTGGTAGTCTCACAAAACTTATAGTAAAAAGGAAAGAATTGTGGAGGTGATTGACACCATCTCATCTAGCTAGTTGACGGCCGAACTGCTAGAATCCTGGGCGAAGTTGATCTCTTCACAGTTTTCAACAGTCCTATAGACACTATTCAGAGTTGCTGTCACTCGCCTGGGCTAAACGATGTAGTTCAAAGTTGGACCACTAATGAGACATTATCCAGTATTCTCGCTATGCGTAAATGTGAATGTTACAGCTTGGCAGACATTTTCTAGAAAACATGGTTGAAAGATGAGCATTCAGCAACACAGCCGATGGCGCTTGAAGTGTTGACAGTGAATATATCGTTGCTGGTAATCATAGCCATATTGTACAGTATGACGCGCTCATACATCTTGTCACTAACAATGTTGGTAATGAACTTTTCATTGGAGTCTGGACAGTCGAACGGAATAGCAGTCGCAACCTGAGAGTTGGATCTAGAGGAGAGAAGAGTTCAAAGTATCCGTTGTACTCCCGCGGACGATTTGATTATACGACTGCATGATCGTGGTCGTGGCAGTGAATGGCTTGGTTACAGTTGTAACCTCTTTTTTGAGTTTGAACTTCTTCATCGTAGGATATTAAAAAAAGCATTAAGACTAGCCAATTTCAAAGACTGCATAAAACTCACTCGTTAGGGTGCCGTAAATATGCTTGTTACAGCTAAGGTAGGCTCTAAATCCATGCACAAACAGGCTGTTGACGTACCCGCTTGAGCTTCTCCTGAGCAAAGCTCTAGAGACATTGGACCAAGCGCTGGTAATGCAGATCCACCCTTGAGAACAGATTCGAAGAGAAAAGCGGTAACATTTATTCGGGCAGCAACATTTGTAGCTCTCAGCACAATACACAATAGATGGCGGTGTGATGAATATTGCTTCGAAAACAGTTTCTGTTATAGTTGTAGTTGTCGGTGTGATGGAAGCTCTGGTATCCGTGATAGTAATCGACATCCATCTGGTGCTGTTGAACGTGTTAATTCATCATCAGACCAAGGGGGAAGTCTTCCATACATGACCAGCGTGTAGTCGACCTCGGTAGTTGCGAGAGGTATGGCAAGCCACTTATTACAAAACGTCTGGGTGTCTTCACATGCTGCATGCTCGAGAATATCTCGTTTGACATTGGATTCACAATCTATTTCATTCATTGTTTGGCGATCTGAAAACATATTTAGTATTGACCGAAGATCTACTATATAACGTAAGCCGGATTTATCCGTCTTACGAGCATTGCCATTCACTAGCTCGGCCTTTGGAAAGGCGACTCCAATTTGGGAAGTGGCTAAATACATGAGGAATATGGTCGTGGCTAGCAACGAACGAGAAAAGTACATGGCCGAATAGCCAAAGGAGTGAGGTCTGCTCAAATTTGAAGGTTGAATGAGTCTGAGCAGACGCCTGGAAGGAAATGAGGAGCTCAGAGTCATGATTATCACCTTTATGAGCAAAATATAATACCAAGACACGAAATATACCAGTCGTCATCCGGATAGCCTCGAAAACTATTTCTGCGTTCAGAATGTGCCTTGCAGCAAGATTTAAAATGCGAATTTGGTTTTCGTGAGATGGAACAGGAATTGATACCTTGCGTGGAATCAGACTGGGGAATGCTAGGGCTGGAGAGATAATCCCAATTGTCTTGCCGTTATGGTAGATGTGAGGTAAGATGCTTGGCGCCTGCTATTCCACGCAATGCAGGATACGTGGGTGGAGAGGGTGGCACTTGTATGAAGTAGATTGGAATATATTGGAAAAATTTGTACTGGCGATGCCTACCACGTGAAGCCAGATTTTGTCGAATGACTTACTTTCAATTTTGGAGGCGTTTGCCAAGCCCCCAGGATGGCTGACGGGAGATGAACCAATGAGTGCAGATCAGAAGACAGTGGGACTATGCCAAGACTTCGGCACATTATTCGGACTCAAACACCAGCCTCTCCCATTGCAACCACAACACACAACCCACCAGTGCACTTCATGGCCGCGCACACCTCCACGGCTGCTCTCTAGCCCAAAAAAAACACGACTCACTACCCCCACCTCGCGCTACATCTGTGGCACATTCTCACAGACGGCTTACGCCACCGAGTCACCCCTGGCGTGGGCTCATTCCATGGGCATTTGCTCGTCCTGTCTGAGCCTGGGGCGGCGACCCTCAGATTCAGAGGTTAGTCTCTCAATATTTTCTCGCTCTGGCACCTTCGCATAGTCTAGCTGTCTTTGATGCTAAGTCCAATGTGCTTACTCCGTTCGCAGCAGTCTGACAGCTCGCACCTCCTTGGAGACGCCTACCAACCTCATTATGGCAGCATGAACGCAGGCGGCTCGCATAGCGGCCCCCAACCAGACCCCGAGGAGATTAGACGTCAGAGGGAGGAATTGGAGAGAATATGTGCCCAAACATCCGAGTTGGTTCCTCTCGTCCATCGTCTGTTGTGTCTAGACTGATTTGACCTCCCCTTGTGTAGCAAGCTGATTGACGTTTCACAAGCGACCCACACTGAGGACGGCTCTAAGATCGCATCTGAGTACCCTCGCCTTTTTAACGAACGCTTTCCCTCCTCTCGCTCCCAATCGAGCCGACCTCCTTCCGCTGATGTTGCCCACGAAGACGAGTCAACATGGTTAGAAAATATCATTGGTAATATGACAGAGCCCGAGGGCAGCTGGGATCGGGTAGCACCTATTGAGTCTGGAGCCCTCATTGTCCAATTTGGCGATATGCTCGGCGCAGACGGACGGGGGGTCCAGTGATACCTCGTGTGTGACTTGACTCACTCCTGGCCAAGCCTCGCTGCATTCTTAATCGCTTACATGTTTCACTTATGCCCTCCAAGGCTGATTATGATACCCTCACCCTTATTCAAGGTCGTTTCTTTGAGCCATCGTTTGGACATCATTTCCTTTGTCACTGCATCAGTATGGGCGCGATCTTCCTGGCCTGGCTTGTAATAGAATCTACCCTATCTAGATAATACCGTTTATACTCTTGAGTCTCGTGCATGATCATAAACATGATTCGTTTCTTGCTAGTTATTGACATGAACGCACCTTCATAGTAGCTCTTCCTATGCCCATGACTGGCTCCCAAATTTTAAGATAGAAGTCACTCAAAGTGGAAAGGTGTTAAAATTAATTGTTGAAGCCTGATCATACAATCCCAACTACATAGCGCTGGAAGCGGAGATATAGGAATCTGTATCTCCAGAAATAGGTCGATCAACATATCTGCAGTTGTACAGAACATGACAGGAATTGTCAGAAAATGATGTACTCATGTCCACATATGCCTAATGAGCAATTTGTCAAAGCCCAATCACCAATTAGAGAAATGATTACTATCATACTACGGCGAAAGTGAGATTACCAAGCTGGAGGGCCTCTGCCATCATCGACGTGGGTGGACTTTACCAAACGTGGCTGTGGTAGTATTCACGTTAGCTTTAGAAATCTGGACTAGAGACCACAATGGCAAGCATACCAACTTCCTCTTCGAACTCCTTTAGAGTTTGATTGGCCTTTTCCGCAATGGTATCTGTAAGTCCCTTCTTCTGGTCATCGGTAAGAGCTTGAGTTTGCAGTTGGAGGCCAGGGCTCATATATTTTTGAAGGAATTCGCTCTGTGATTTCCTGGTATTGTTGGCAAACTTGCACGCGACTTCTAACATGGCAAACAGCAAAGTTTGTCGCTGATCGTTATCTAGCTGGGTTCCCTGGAGATGTTTTTCATATTCAGCCTGGGCGAAGTCATGTACAGTCCAATAGCCCTGAAGCCTGTCAGTGACCACTATTGATGTGTACCTATTACATTAACCTGCAGTGTTGTCAAGGCTCCGATCCTCACCGGCTATATCTTGGTATGAAAAATGCCCCGATGCCTATAGCTGTTAGAAACTCTCTTCGAGTCTCATTGACAAATCAACTCACATGGCCGGATGCGATCTCACAGGGATGTTCCCTCGCAACGCACCCCCCATACAACTTAGTTTTTACCTTGTCAACCATTCTCCGCTGGATCTCGGCAGCAGTTGGACTTTTCTCGAAGTTATTGGCAATGTTATTTGGTATTATGATGTTGGGATTTTCGAAAATGGGGGTGGGGCGGCTAAGCAGATGTGTTGTGTAGTGCTTGCAAATACCAATATTTTCCATGAACTTCGCAGCACCACTGTCCGATTTTTGACGGGCGGTAATAGATTCAGTCGGACTTCGACCCCAAAGGTGCGTGAGTTCTTTTTCATATTTTGTTTCAAACAGCGCAGGCGTGCTAGCACTTGCTAGAGTCGAACACCTGCCTCTGGTTAGTTGACAGGGGAGGGATAACCCCTCAGTGGAACCACACAGTTTCGCAAGCCTGGGTCTTTTAGAGGCCCTTGAAGTAGTTGTAGTTTTGAAGTCGCCATCGCCGTCAGTTTTTCTATCCGGGTTGTAGTTTTCGCTTTTATGCTCATCTTTGGACACGGCAAATACTTTTGCTTTTCCATTCCTTTTATCATTAAGACCACAATTTGCAGGAGCAGCAGGTTTTTCTAGGTTCAACGTAGGAAATGGAGTTTGCGAGCCAGTATCCTCTCCAGCTGCTGCCGATCCTGTACTTGACCCCGGATTAAACAGTATACGGCGGACCGGTGTTGCCCTTATAGCTGGGCTGGGGCTATCCATATTGCCGTGCTCGAATATTTTGCCTTGAGTCTCGCGCTGATGGATGCAGGTTTCACAGATCTGCCATGTACAGCCGGGGCAGCGGCGCATTGTGCTGGAATTTCGCTGGTCGCAGGAAGAGCATTTTGCTGTGTGAATGGTCACGTCGGAGAAGCCAGTGGGTTGAGCTGTACATCGCATTACTTGCGTACTAGGGGATGGTGTGCCTGGTGCACCGAATATGCGCTTTTTGGGCGTTGTGATAGCCGAGGAAATCGGCATCGTGGTTGAGCGGCTTCTGGTTGGATTCTGGGGTCGATGTCTAACAGAGGTATTGTCCGCGATGAGGATGTTATATCCAAGGGTTGGATAACGTGCGATGTTAAGGTGTGAAGAGCGAGTCGCGAGTACACGGTGAGTGCGTGATGGGGACCCGAATTTGAAGTTTGGAAACAGGGGAATGACTGTTTCAATGAAGGTTAGAAAACGAGTTGGGAGCTCGCCGTACGTGAAGTGGTGTTAAGTATCCTCGCGTTCACCGCCTAGCTGGTTTCGGACACAGTCATTCTCTCTATTATGGACGCAGATAATAGGAATACAAAACACTGTCAGTTATAGGTGTGTAAGGTGAAGTGAGGCTGTATAGTGAGTAGACTGTAGATGATGACCAGAGTTGAAGGAGGTGACGCGCCCTAGTCACTGTGACTGCTTGGATAGATCAGGCTTGCGATGCCTACCTAAATGGGAGAAGAGGTGAGTTTGATTATACTTCTAGTTGGTTTCACTAAGAATACCTTACCTATGGGTTTTACGATGGACACGCCAGAGTTTGACGGCAATATTGATACCCCTCAAGGTTGTGGGGCGTGATTAAGCCGTATAAAAGGAGAAGAGGCTAATGGCGTAGTACCAATGGTGAGAAACGAAAATTCAGAATAAGAAGAATATTGAGATAAAATTACTACGTAATTTCAAGGGGGGAACGGGGAATAGATGGGGGGTGGCAGGAGGAGAATGATGCGGAGCCACGGTGGGAAACGTAGAGAGAGACCTTTATGGCTGAAACATACTCAGGATGAACGGAGATTCGGGAGTGGATGAGTGAGCGTTTGACCTCAGAGCTCCGATTTAGGAGCGAGTAGGAAGAGGAGGGGTGAATATGGTGACGGTTCGAATGTGGAGAAGTGGGAGGTAAAGGTATGAGGAGAACGATGGTAGGAAAGAGGTGAATGCAGAGCGTGCCGCGCTGTTTTCAAACGCCATGATGATGCTATCTCGCGTGCAGAGAACCGAGAGGTGAATTCTAAAGTTGCTAGATATGTATCCACGGGAGTGGGGGTGGGAGAATAGCAATGAATGCGGTGATTTATTTCAATTGCCGCCGCAGGGGGACAAACGCAATGGCGTAGGTATTGGGGTGTATTCTTTTGATTGGTATCTTAGTGCCGTTGACGCTTTGGTTCGCCACAGCCGATTTGGCGGTTCGGCGATGGGGCGATGATAGGACAAGCGTCTAGTAGCATGCCTGTGAATGGAATATGGTCACGTGTTGGTTTTATTTCAGGCGGCAACATCTTTGCTCATAATTAGTGCTCTAGTTGAGGATATCACTCCGCAAGTAGTGATGCGCCGATGCGCCCGCTGCACCAACATGGCCCCCACGGCCTCCATGCGTGGAGGGTCACAATCAACCCCAGAATAGGCCTGCGGTGGAGCTGACCGTTTCTTCAGAAGTCCTGATCTGGCGGTGAGTCAGTAGACTGCGGCGCTGCCAGCTAGGCCCAAGGAAAAGATGCAAAAGGGCAAGGCGCCAGCTGTTTGCGCACGCAGATCGCTGGTCCCAGACAAACTACCCGCCTTCCCCCGCCAGGCCCACAACCTCATACGGTGCGGCCTCACCCTCACCTCGTCATCGGCTCCCCCATCTGCCTGTATCTCTGCTTCTCTTTCACCCGCTTGCCCTCCCATTCGCCAATTCGCACCCTCTCACACCGTTCTTTGGTAGATGCCTGTGGCGTATGGGCACCTCAGCCACACTAATAAGTATCCCAACATATTGCGACAAGGCAACAACGTGCCCCCAGACGGCTTTTGGTGCTAACGGATATGGCCGGCCTCTGAAAACCCGTATTCTTCAAAAGCCGGAGTGTGTATTGCCTTGATGCTCAATCGCCTTGTGCAACTTCGCCGACTACAATTCTCGACCACCATTGCCACTCTTCCATCAGGGTATGCCCACCACGACTAACAACATGGCCCAATCTCTAGAGCGAGGGCCCCAGCCTTCAGCCATGATCATTCTGGACTACATACATGCCCCCGTGGTAGCCTTCTTTTTCATTACCTATCTCGTCGTCGCAATCTGCACCCTGCAGAAGGAAGTTGCCTTGCCCAAGCAGAGACGGCGGATAGCAAAGGCACTCGTCGTCGCAATGCTTGGCGGATACTGTGCTGAAGTCCTCTACTACCTCAGTCGGTCCCTCTCCGAAAAGGCCTTTGAAACCCCACACCATGCTGCATTCCATTGCTTGGGATCAATACTCGTGTGGACCCCGCTCAGTGCATCCATTGTCAGCAGCTTGCCACTGCAGTGGAAGCCCTACTATGGTACCATCCTTCTGCAATTTGTCCTTGAATCGAGCATCTGTATCATGCGCGGATTTGCCCTGCCGGCTGAGGACATCTACTTCAGCATACCCCTGGCCTTGAGCTCGTTCCGGTCTGCGGTCTTGCTGGGCCTCGCTGTAGTTGGAACCCTGATCCTTGTGTCAAGAAAAACAGAAAAGGGTTCCGACGAAGAACAACAGTCCCTCCTTGGCAACGCTTCAAGTAGCTCGACAATCCAGCCTAAACCCGTGGAGTATGGCGCAACTAACGCTGCAGACCCACCAGTGCGAGAGGAAAGAGATAGAAATCAAGAACTCAAGGACAAGCAGGCGAGGCGCCTAGAAGAGGAGGGTGGTTGGTTTGGTTACCTCAGAGGCTTTGCCCTCTTCCTGCCCTACCTGTGGCCCAAAGATGACTGGAGGATCATGGCTTGTCTAACTCTACGCTTTATCGAGATGATTTCGGGGCGATTCTTAAATCTACTTGGGCCTCGCCAACTTGGAATCATCACGGATAAGATCGCATCTGGAACACACGTCATGCCCTGGACAGACATCCTCCTATGGGGTCTGTATCAGTGGCTTGACTCGTACTCAGGTCTGGGGTGGATCGATAGCTTTGCGAGCACGTATATCCAGAAATCGGCTTTCCGCAGAATCACCATCATGGCGTACGAGCACGTTATGAACTTGTCAATGGACTTTCACTCTAACAAAGACTCGGGAGAAGTATTGAAAGCAATTGAGCAGGCTTCTTCGCTCAATTCTTTGGTCGAGCTTGTCCTCTTTGAGATTGGACCTGTTATTGTCGACCTTTTCGTTGCGGTGTGGTACCTGACGCACCTATTTGATGGCTACATGGCTTTCATCATCTTGTTCATGGGTCTCGTCTACGTCTGGATCGGCGTCAGTGCTACAAACTGGGCCCAAGTACAGAGGCGAGATTATGTCGCAAACCAGAGGATTATGAGCACTACGGTCAATGAAACAGTACATAATTGGACAACCACAGCCTATTTCAACCGCATGACATTCGAGGTTGGTCGATATGATGACAATATCCGCACCACCATTTCGTCCTACTGGACATACCTCTGGAGGAGCACGAGTGGTTACGTGCTCCAGAGTGCACTCACAACCCTCGGATTCGTGGTTTGCGCTGTCTTTGCTATTTCTCAAATCATCTACGAGGGTAAGTCTGTCGGGAATCTTGTTGCCTTCATCATGTTCTGGACAACCATCATTAGGCCTCTTCACCTTCTAGGCTACAGTTTCAAACACATCTCAAGCACCCTCATTGATGGTGAGCGTCTGCTTCAATTAATCAACATAAAACCCACCGTCAAGACTGAAGAAGGGGCTCCAGATCTAGTGGTCAAGGACGGCAAAGTCGAGCTCAAGAATGTGGACTTCCATTATGATCCACGGAAGCAAGTTATTCATAATGCAAACCTCACTGCTGAAGGTGGACAAACCATCGCATTTGTTGGTGAGACTGGCGGCGGTAAATCTACCATGTTAAAGTTGCTCTTCCGATTCTACGATGTCACATCCGGCTCTATCACCATTGATGGTCAGGATATTCGCTCAGTCACTCTATCGAGTCTGCGTGATGCACTAGGAGTTGTTCCACAAGATTCAACACTTTTCAACCAGACTATCCGCCAGAATGTCCGCTATGCCCGCCTCGACGCTACTGACGCTGAAATCGAAGACGCCTGTCGAGCAGCTGCCATCCACGACGACATCATTGGGTTCCCTGATGGTTATAATTCTAAAATTGGTGAGCGTGGTGTAAAAGTCTCAGGCGGGCAGCTTCAGCGTATCGCCATTGCTCGCGTACTTCTCAAGAATCCGAAAATTGTGCTCCTTGATGAAGCCACATCGGCAATTGATTCGGGGATTGAGGCCCAGATCCAGGACGCGTTTAAGAAGCTAAGCAAGGGTCGCACGATGTTCGTTATTGCACATCGGCTGAGTACGATTGTAGATGCAGATCAGATTCTTGTGGTAGATAAGGGGGCTATTGTTGAGAGGGGGACGCATGGAGAATTGCTTGTGTTAGGTGGGAAGTATGCCGAGTTGTGGAACAAACAAACTGCCGGCCATATGAGTTCGAGTTCTTCGCAAACAGTAAGTAAGGCGAACTCGGCCAATGGGGATAACAAGAGTGAGCTTCTGATTAACCTCACGCCCGATGAGGAAAACCGTACAGGGAATGTTGACGAAGAGCAAAAAAAATAAGGCGAGGGGGGTTGAGGCCCAAGGCGGTAAGACGTGAGCGGCAAGACAGTAATAGTATCATCAAGATTCTCAGAATTGAATCTTAGACAGCTGTTATTCCTCCTGGCGACCTTGTCCTCATGTGGCATTCATGGGTGTGTGTGGCAAATCGTGTGAACCTTAGGGCCCCACTCGAGGCGATCGGGCAGCGACTTTAGACGACGGAGAACGAGTATTTTTCACTTTGGCGTATGAGTTGAAATCCTTATCCTAGAGGGCTAGATGAGACTTGGCTCTTACGCTAAACTCAACCTGTGAGGGTAAATCGTTTCGTCAAAGTTCATTTAGGTTTGAAATGTGAGCCGAGAGTATAGTATTAGAATTATCAGACATGAGCCTGAGAATTACAATCAAAGTGAGAAGGTGCCGTAGATATCGAACGGAGAAAATCTACTTCATTAATGCGACAAAGAAAGAATACGACATCAAGTCATCATTCACTTCCTTATTCACATTTTTCAAATAATTCTCACAGAGGTTCTTTCATTCGACTCATTACAAGACTATTAAATCCTGATTCCAGCTCTTCATCCATGAACACATAATCACTGCTGCCCCTATGTTTGACTTTGACGTCCCAAGCCGATTCCTCAACATTGTGTGAACCACTTCCAGAATACTCAACCATGCAATTCTCTTTCATTTTAGGAAGAATAAAATTTTCACCCAACCACACATTTCTTCTCTGTAGCTTCGGGGGTGCTCTAGCACTCCATAGACGAAATCACAACTTCCTAGTCCCTACATCGCCCAGTCTGTCGAGCGAACGTCCTTAGATACGATACATTAGATATTCGGCTCCAATGGACAACATTCTCCACGGCATTCGAATCTGGAGAGCGGGGATAAAGTGAATATCTGAGCGTACTTGTGTGGCAAGTATGTCATAGCAAAGGCAGAACGAAAGTCATATGAAACTCCATTAAAGTATGTGGGTATATATTTAGAGAGGTGAGGATAGAAGCTACATGTAGCAAGACTTAGTCGAAAGTTGAAAAGCTCCTTTTTCCACCCACGATATGTCTACGTTGTATCAGAGAGCAGATTGACGAGAAAATGTGTGAATAGTGGTGGGATGCCTCAGAGTGAGAAGCGGTGAGGGAAGGGAGAGTTACCTGACACTGACTCAGCCATGTACATACAATTGGCATTAAGCATTTCCATTACTTGCATGTTGAAATTACTTTCAGGAAGTTGTCAAGTAATTCAACTATTCCTTTGTGCGAGAATGGAGTATTATGTAAGGACCCATGACAGTAGACCGACACTGTAATACAAGGTCTTTCTACGCGGACTTCATTCGGCGTCGATGATGTGCACATGTAACCTAGAAGTTATGCAATATAAGGGGCAAAGAAAAGCATAAATGGTGTCTCAGAGTTTTCGAGTTAGTGTGAAAAGGGATCATGTAACCATGGATGGAAATGGTTGAGCAGAGGGGTTTCTTTCGCTGATATATCCTCCAGTTATGGCAGAGTTTTGTTCTATGAACGCTACAGTCCAAGTGTAAACAGGTTTGATGAGGAGAAGAATCACGATGAGGCAAGAGCAGTGAGGTGATTGATTAATGTATTGTATACCGGTATCTGTACAGCCGATATATATACGGGACAGTGTTCATTAGTTAGCGGAGATGACCGCTGCTTGTACGTGATTGGCCCTAGGCATACACCAGGATTAGTCTATCTCCATTTTGCGCCTCTAGTTCGACCGAAGACCGACCAGCTAGTCATTCCCGTTTACAAATATTTCGTGATATTGTCGGGCCAGGGAAGGAATCTTGTTTTCCGATTGCTGATGGGAATGTAGGAATGCCCAGTACGCATCTATAGACCTGAGTCATGGGAGCAAAAGTAATTGCTTACGTGGAATTTCCGTATACATGTCCGTCTATATTCTATAATATAGTTATGCTCTCTACTACTCGTATAGGCTCGATGACATTATTTCTCTGGGCCGAGCATTCATCCTTCATCTATGCGAACCTCTCACAAGATGAAACCGATCGGGCGGAGACGAATTGCTCCGTGCGCCGGCCACGCTAACCTCTAAGCATAAGCCGCCCTGCAGGACACATCATGTTAAAGGCGCCTCATATGAAACCGCTCCGGCGTCGCTGTTTATTCGGTTGATGCCGCTTTCCTCGCCATCGATATTCATATCCCCGAGTGTGCCCACCGTTCTCTCGTCCCTCACTCTCCCTTTCCACGAAACTGTATCATGGCAATCCAGAAAAGAGTCCTCTTGCTCGCCTCTGGGCTGATCTCATTCACGTGGTTTCGATATACCCCCCAACTTGCCATCTTTCCGAAGTCATTCTTTTGGAACGTCGCAACATTATATCTTATTTTCTCGTTTTCACAGATAATCTGGGGGATTGTAGTATACCCTCTGTTTCTGAGCCCACTGCGACATCTGCCACAACCTCCTGTACGTCCACGAATCACTGCGACTCTAAATTCCCGTGCTAAACAAATAATATCTTAGCAAGCTCATTTTTTTTTCGGCCACTTTAGTCGCATTTATAAAGAACCCACGGGCGAACCGCAAAGAGAATGGATTGACAAGGTTCCTAATGATGGTATTCTGTACTACCGCTGGCTTTTCAACGAGTCACGTGTCCTGATTACCACGCCTAAAGCACTCGCCGAAGTGCTAGTCCAGCGAAACTACGACTTCATTAAACCGCAGCGGATACGCGCTGGTCTTGGTCGTCTTCTCGGTGTTGGCATCTTGCTTGCTGAGGGTGACGAGCACAAGGTTAGTAACATGCGAGCGAACTTTGCTTTTTAGTACGCTAATCTTTGTTTCAGCGACAACGGAAGGCGTTGATGCCGGCATTTTCGTTTCGCCACATCAAAGATTTGTACCCAGTGTTTTGGAAAAAGTCGCGGGAAATGACACTTGCGATGGCGGAAGCGATGAAAGCGGACCCTAAACATACCAATGTTGTAGAGATACGGGATTGGGCCTCTCGTGCGACTCTAGACATCATTGGTCTCGCGGGTATGGGTCAAGACTTCAATGCCATTGCAGATCCTGAAAACACCTTGAACACGACTTACCGAACTATCTTCTCCCCTAGAAAGGGTGCCCGATTGTTGCAACTCCTAGCTAGTCTGCTTCCCCAATGGTTTCTCTTAGCTCTCCCTATCAAAAGAAACGAAGAGATGGGGGCAGCTATCAAAACCATCAAGTCAGTGGCCAGAGACCTAATTCGTGACAAGCGCGCCAAACTCGAAAAGGGTGGCCAATCTGACTTTGATATTCTCTCTGTCGCGCTTGAATCCGGGGGCTTCAGCGACGAAGATCTTGTCAACCAACTTATGACATTCCTGGCTGCTGGTCATGAAACCACCGCCTCAGCCATGTCATGGGCAACTTATCTTCTGTGCAAACATCCTGATGTACAGACTAAGCTCCGTAACGAAATTCGAGCTCAGCTCCCCCCTCTCAGCGACTGTAATGCTCAAATCACATCAACCGACGTCGATAAACTACAGTACTTGAATGCAGTACTAAACGAAACAATGCGCATCTTCCCCCCTGTTCCCCTCACGCTGCGTGAGACAGCCCTCGACACGACCATACAAGGCTACTTCATACCCGTCGGAACAACAATAATCATCTGCCCTTGGGCCATCAACACCTCTATGTCCCTCTGGGGCGCGGATGCCAAAGAGTTCAACCCCGAACGATGGATGGGTGTTGGCAAAGCCAACACGGGAGGGGCCGACTCAAATTATGCAATCACGACGTTTCTTCATGGTCCAAGAAGCTGCATAGGGAAGGATTTTGCGAAGGCTGAGTTTGCATGTCTTATGGCGGCACTGGTAGGCAGATTTGAGTTCGAGGCTGAGGATCCCGAGTGGAAGCTAGAGATTCAGGGGGGTATTACCGCCAGGCCAAAGGGAGGATTGAGCGTTAGGATGAGGGAGGTTGAGGGGTGGTAGAATTGGCTTAGGTGGGGGAGACGGTCAGATTGCTATTTCTGGTAAAGGTGGTACCGTGTTCGGGGGTCGTCTATATACTATTAATCTATGCTAGGGTAGTTGTAAAAGGGTGTTAGAAACAGTGAGCAGACTTAGAGTATATAAATTAAGACTAAAACCTACTATTCTACTTCTATATTCTTAGCATATTTATTCCTACTATCTTAGTACGAAGATCCTTATATTGTAACAACGCAGGTAAGTAGAAGGA
>JAAZQE010000737.1:0-14860 GCA_013620735.1 Clavariopsis aquatica
TCTGTTCTGTTCTGTTCTGTTCTGTTGTATTTTTTATTTTCATTTTTTGAAATGATGCAATGGCTATATATATATATACTAGTAGCCATATCCCTAAAAGATAAAATCAAAATAGGTAATGTATATTAAATACGATTCCCTGACCCTGGGGCCTCTGTTCCATCTTTCTTGCGCAAGTCGTGCAAGACGTCGAAATCATTAATGCGTCCGTGCCAGATGAGACAAATAGGCTAGTAAACGCTATGCAAACGAGTATCCTAAAAGTTCAAGACTACAGCCAGATGTATATATTCCTCCTCTTCTTGTTTCTTCTTCTTCTTCGTCTTCTGTTTTCCTTGCTTGTATTTCAAATGATATCGTAGCGAATCTTCAATTTACAAGATTGGTTTTTCTACCTTCCTGACCCCACCCATTATCTTCTTCCTGGCCATCAAAATCCACGACCCTGCGCTCTGGTTTGTGTATCCTTACCAGAAGTAGGAAATAATCTTCTAGCGGCAAGAGATTCAACAGCACACGATTGCCCGTCCAGGCGATACCGCAGACCATGGCGCCAGCCATGGCATCGAGGACAAAGTGGTTCGCAGTCGCAATGATGGCTACGAGTATGATGGCGGGATATGCGAAGCCGAGTACTAGGCAGAGCAGGCGGCGCGGTGACGGAAGGCGTAGTCTCATCGACTTGCCACGCGTGAATGGGATGCGAACGGACATGGTGCGTGAGCGACGGTGTTGTACTGCCAATGGAATCGTGGCGATTGTCAAGCCGATGAGCAGGGAGTAGCCAAAGTGTAAACTTGGCATGGCTGCGTATTGATTACACCATTTATTCTGTGTCCAGACGCTGCTTTCTCCCTCTGCCCCGTGCACGGTGTCGACAAAGCCATACGATCGTGCTTCTTCGCCGATTTTACCGGGGACATCAGGATCGGAGAGGAGGCGGGGAGGCATGCAGGGCCAAAGTGTGAAGATGATGAAGGCGAGCAGGTTGCATACGGCCATTGTGCGGCGGCGTGCGGCGTAGAGCCTTGGTCCTGCTGGGGAGCCATCTGCGTCTCCGGGGGACTTGTTGGAAAGTGGGAGGTCGAGCCTATGGCGGGTGGTTGTGTAGTAGTATAGCCAGACAAGGAAAAGAATGGTTCCGGGGATGTGGATGAAGGAGTATATGCGGTTGGTCCAGTGCATCCACAAGGGATGCTTGAGAAACCAGTGCTGGATGGGCAGCTCGAAAAAGAGGTGAAGCGATTGCTCAATGTGTATTAATTGGAGGGCATGGCGCCTGGCAACATTGACAGTTCCCTCGACCAAGTGTACGGCCGTGAAGGCACGACCGAGTTGGTACACCTAGAGCGTGTTAGTTTAGAGATTATCGCGCCATGGAGGACATACCCAGTATATCAAGGCCCAGTACCAAGCCTCCACTAGAAACGGGAACTTGTTTAGGAGCCTACTCAAAAAGTAGCCCTGAAATCTCCTTGTATTTGGCGACACGACCTCTTTCCTAAAGCCCAGTAGGCGAATTTCTCGTTTCCGCCATCGTGGTTCTTGTGGAGAGAGAAGGGAGGGTGAGGCAGCGCGATGGTCGTCTAGCAGTGACGAGCTTGAGCGTGGACTAGAGCGGCCAGATTCGACCGAATCGGGAGAGGATGAACGCGGCGACTGGGAACGAGCTCTTCGTCGACCGAACAGACGGTACTTTGTGTTTCTGTTGACCCACGTGCCGCCGAATAAGAGCGTTACCACCACGAGCGGCTCCATAAAAGTGCCGACGCCCATGGTGAAGGGTCGTTTGGACGCGGAGGGAGAGAGAAGGGAGAGAGAAGATGAGGGAGAAGGGAGGGCGTGGGCGGCGCAAGATTGGCGAGCAACGACGATTATTTTACTCAAGTCACTGGAGCTGGTCCGACCGAATGCTTTACTAGGTGTGAGGCGCCAGCGGGGTGGAGCAGGGATAGCTACACCCTGGTCGAGCGATAGGCAGTGTGCAGTGATGCTGTCGGGCCCCGCGCAACAAGAGAGACTGCTGGGTGTGGATGACGTTGGAAAGGAAGACGGGAAAATGGACGGAACGGAAAGATGGAGAGGAGAGTGGCAAGGAGTAAGTATAAACAGAAGAGAGAGAGAAAGAGAGCAGAGAGGATTACTGAGGTCGGGAGGACATAGAGCCGCTGTGCGTGAAGCGGAATGCTCGGGGGGGTAGGGAATTTGATGACTCTAGGGATTGGCTAGCCGTTGCTCCATAGAACCCTGTTTTGCGCCTGCTTTCCTATCGCCGTTCGCTGCTCGCTGTTGCTCAAAGTCCGTGATCCGATCCGGGGAGAGGGCCAAACGCCATGCGCTTTCGTCCAGTCTCGTCATCTAGGGCGAGGCGCTTGCCATACAAGTACTGTAGGTACCAAGTACCGGCCGTCTTCCCGGGGAGCCTCGCCCGGTGCACACATTCTCTCTCACCACCTGGCGATTTGCCGCCTCGCCATGCTGCCGCAGAGAGGAGAGGGGAGTTGCGTCACACGATATGGCATCCATCGATGAAGTCTGAATGGCGGGCACGGGCACGCGACCACAGACCCCAATGCCTTGGCAAATGCCGTATTGGGCTTAGCGTCCGAGTGTGCCGCTGCAGCCTGCACGTCTGGCGGTGGCGGCATCTCAACTGCCATCGGAGATTCGGGCATTTGTGGCAAAACGAGGTCACGTGGTGTATGGTGTGTGGTGTGTGATGTGTAATGTGCAATGTGCGATATGCGATATGCGGCGTGTGCAAGGGAGCTGTGTGCTCGTGTGTCTATTCAGAAAGCCTTCGAGGCTGGCGGGCTTGATGCAAAAAGTACAAGCATAAGCAGCCCATTACTGCGCTGCCAGACTCAGTCGTCACTAGGGGAGAAAATGCCCATATACCGGTACTGTACAGCACATGCATCCGTCGGCACCGAGAAGCTTCCGCGGTTCCGGACGCCTACTTGTACTGTATGGTACAAACCCACACCAACGCCACCCTGCTCTAATAATCATTCATTCCTCAATCAGGACCAAAGGTTTTTCGTCCGCTTCGCACGGTGACTTGGGTTGTCCAAGCTTGCCATTCCGCAACGCAGGCTGACGGGACCTGTGAGCAAAAATCGGTAGCGAGATGCCAGTGCGGTTGGCATGGCCATCCTGTACTGTGCTGTATCAAAGGCCCCTTTGCCGACCTATAAAACGAGAGCGCTGCGAGGTCGGGTCATCTTGGATGCGGGGCATCCTCAACTCGTGTCTGCCGACCCCCAGCACCCAGATGCAAGAAATACAGAGACAACTTTGTAAAAGAGCAAAAGACCTACAGGTAGACTACAGCAGCAGAGTGACAAGAGTGACAGCCGGGTTTTCTCGCTTCTTGAGTCAAGGCATGGTACGCCCCATCTGACTCCGCCATGCCACGTTGGTCGCATTTGTAAGAGTATCCCTGCAGAAGGCGTGCGCCGTCAAATCCGGAGCTTCAAAAATGTAATTCAAAATGGTTGATTGTATAAGAGAGGCCCTTGCGGACAACGCACTGGTATCCCTGTCTAGATAACAAAGCAAACAGGCAAACTCCTCAAGGAAATGAATATTACAGCGGCCGACCTCCCACGCTATGCTTTGATGCCCTGGAAACAGACCGCAACAGACCAAGACGAGATATGACATGCAAAGGAAAAGGCGCCAGCCATGATGGTGGAGAAATACCCAAATTACCCCAGTTTTCCGAACCCTCCCCGGGTGAACTCCATGCCGACTCAAAGGTAAGAAAATTCCACTAGGATGTGAACAGTTGACAAATATGAACAAGAATGGCAGAGATACGATAACACAAGGAGATGATGAGGTGATGCCGCTAATGGAAGGGTAGGTTAGTGGAGTTGGGGCGTTCTTGGTGTTCTGTCTCAGTTCCTGGTTCTATTATCAACAAGCCACGCTCGTAAAGGGCGCCGTCTCTTGCAAATCTTGCACAAGCGCGTCCACATTGTTCAGGTATCTCGCCAGCATGTGCTGCTTCTCCTCCTGGCTGCGGATGTTCTTCTTGGCTGCGCTTCCGCTGTCGTCTCCACTGATGGTGCTACTCCTTCTGTCAAACGCTCCCACCAGTTTGCTGGGACTGCGGTGTATGCCGGTATTTGAGGCGCTGGCGGCTGGGACCGGCGCTTCGGGCATCAGGTAAAAATACAAGAACTCGAGCACCTTCATCTTGACGTTTTGGGTGGTCTCGTCATCTTTGAACAGGCTTGTTACCGTCAATAGCCCATCCATGTGCTCAAATGTCCGAGTGTTTTGTGGCGCGGCGAGGAGAGCTGTGACCAAGACGAGCAGAGCGGCCGACTGAATTGCGGGGCAGTTGTAGGGATCGAGAAGGTCCAGGAGGAGGTTCATGTATACCTCGCGGCCGAAGATTGTGCGTGATGGCGGGTGGAGGAGGAGTAGGCCTTGGAGATTCGAGAGGGCGGAGAGTATGAGGAGGTCATTCTGGCCGTCTGTGCATGCACCGTCAGCTATGGCTTGGATACATGTGGTGGGGAGGGTTACCCTTACTGCTTGACATTCCTAGAAGCCGTTCAAGGCAATCGGCTACTCGTGTGGAAACTAGATGGATACAAGTCAGCCCGTGCTTGCTTGCTTGCTGTAATGTGCATGTCGTCGAGACCTACCATTCCATTCGAAGCCTTCCTGTAGTCTAAAAAACTCCCTAAAGGCGGGATCCTCGCTCAATGCGCCCAACTTCTTTGGTGGCTGTTTTGACTGCTGCTCGCCGAGATTTATCGCCGACGTGTTTCGTCGATGTGCGGGTGTAGATGGCTTTGATTTCCCGCTTGAGAGACATATCTGAGCGAGCATGCCCTCAATCTGGCGGAGCCCCTTGCGGATCTTCTGCGTGTCTTTGGACGCAATGTTGTCAAAGGCAAGGGTGAGTAGCGCTTCCATCTCGGATCCAGCGAAGATGGGTGCACAGTAGAGAGTGTTGTGTGGTCCGTTGATGCAGTCAAGATAGCAGTACAAAGGTAGCGAGGTGTAGGAGGTTGAGTTCGGCGGGTAGAGATGCAGGAGGAGCTATGGGGAGAAGAAGGTGCATGCAGCTAAGAGTTTGAATGTGGAGAAGACGCCCAAACTCGGTCCTGGGTGGGGGCACTGGCCTTCTGGAACCGACACAGAGGGAAAGGAGTACGTGACGATGGTAAACAGTGGTGTTGCTATGGTGAACGCTCGGGCTGGTCCACATGGGGCTAGCCTGGATCGCGGCTTGGCCATGAGGATCTGAGGACCCGAGGACCCGAGGATCCAAGAAATCTTTCTTCAACCTCACCTCTTGTCGAATCCCTGGGCGTGATGCGGACTTCACTTTGAGGGTTAATGAAGCTGCTTTTGTGCCTTCGAGCACGATTCTATCTGCCAGCCTGGATCTTACCCCTGTCCGACAACTCTAAAAACCCCGTCTGTAATCTACTATCGGTAGTACTCCCTGTGCATATACAATTACCAAAGCAAAATTTGCTGGGCGAATTCCTCATGGTACTACTCCGTGGTCCTAGAAACGAGTACAATACCCGTTTATCAAGGCTCGTAAAGCGTTGTCGCATTTCCAATATCGGCAGTGGCTGTGTGCGCCCGCCCTCCAAACAGCCACCTGGGGAGGTTGAGTTGCGCAGCCTGTATCAATGGCGCCACCACGCCTATCTCGTATCGATGAGGAATGGCGGTCATGGAGGAGCGAATGTGAGAGATATTTCCAACCCTGGCTGTGTTCACCAGCCCCCCATTCGACCACAGCTCACCGGATCTTGGCGTGGCCCGTATCCAAAGTCAATCCCCCACATAGCAGCAACCGTCCCATCTGCAATGCGGACCTTCAGACTCCCCACCCAGAACAAGGCTACCACGCCAAACCAAGAAATGATACTTGATCTCCCCTTTGAGGCGAAGTATATACGAGGCTGAATTGCTTGAACATTAACTGGCCGTCGGTGACTGCCTAGGGGCAAGTGTAGAAGCTGAGCCTCCAATGCAACCTCTTTACGAACAACGAGCCACCACTTGACCTTAGCCTCGGTCTTGCACCCACATTATTCAAACCCAAATTCATATGTCCCATTACGCCTATGTAACTCCCGCTTCTATCCTTTCAACATCACCTCTTGCTTCGTGTGACTCTCCACTTGCAGCTTCACGCATAGTCGGGTTTCACCCAGCGTTAGTATCTCGACCATGTTAAGGATAAAAAACATGATTAGGGGTACATATACCCAAACACTCAACCCAAACTCCGTCTTGTTCATTGGCTAACAGGCACAGATCATGGTGGGGGTATTCCTGTTGGCATACTTCGATTCATCATTCTTGTGCCTTTCGGCATCTATAGCGCCATTTCCAGAAATCATTGGGACGTAATCAAGAACAATGCAGAGCTTCACTCGGGCCTCTACGGGTTCGCAATAGTCAACGGAGAAAGGTTTGCAAAGAAATGGGTGAGTTGATACGACTTGAACCCGACCTTGACTCTCAATTGCAATAGCTATTCCTCATCAACCTCCACCCCCAAAACCTAATTCAGCCCCAACATATTCACCTTTGATTCGACTCTTCTTTCCCATCTTTCCTTTTGAATTTCTTCTTCCAATAGACCACTAACCATACGCAGGCCGAATTCGGCTTCTACTGGAACTTCGCTGTGTGGATCCCGGCCATAATTGTCCCGGCCCCCTTCTCCATGGTATTTGGAATAGTAGACATAGCTATCGCAGTCCTACTCTCACTCGCCACACACAAGCAAACAGGCTATAGCCCACACAATATGGACAAATGTGGCGGCACCGGAGCTCACTATTGGATGCTTCCACCAGGTGCCAACGAATCCTTCTTCGAAGCCTCCGCCCGCCTCAATGCCACAGCCACCAATTCCTTCCAAATGTGCAAAAGCTTTGTTTTGGAATGGCGGTACGGCATCGTCGTCTCTGTTTTTTACTGTCTCATCGCCATTATCAACATCGTCGTTTGCTGCTCTGCGTGCATGCTGCAGTTCGACCGGTCAAAGCGCGAGAATAAGAGTTTTAGGAGGTGGATTCTCGATGCTGTGATTGCAGTCCCAAAATTCTTCGGCATCCTTGTAATCTCCCTTCTCTATTTGATTCCCATGACCATCTTCCAGTGTCTACCTATGAGCTTTAAATCTCGGGTACGATATGCACGGCAGTACACAGTCAAGTCGTGTCTCGCTGTCATCAACGCTGGGGGTGTCAAACTAGGAAAACTAAAAACGAAGACCATGCATAACAGAGCGGTGAAGAAGAGATACCAAGGCCGGTTAGACGGCCAGCCAACGCCCCTCGCAGACTTCCTCGGCATCTACGACATGCTGATGTTGGTCGTGGCCGATCTGCACTATCCCGACATTGTAAACCTCAGCCTTGCCTCCAAAAGCGTGCGGGAAGCTGTACTACCAGCCGAAGACTACGAACGTCGACTCCAGCATTTCAGAATGTATTCTTGCGATCCCGAGACGAAGCAGCAGTGTTGGGTATGCACGAATCAGATCTGTAGTGTGAATATGATGGACAATGGAAACCATGTACTTATACCCTTCTCTCTCTCTTTCTTTCTTTCTTTCTTTCTCCCCCCCCCAAGGAATAGAGAAAAGGAAAGGCTAATCGAATGACAGATATGCGCACGCAAATGTAACATCCCACAAACCGTCTCACTTTGGCACCTGGACCAATGCAAAGCGTACTGCACACCATGCTACAAAGCGTTCATCCGCACCAAACACTCGGCCGACCCTCCAATATGCTCGTGTGCCCCTATAACAGCAACCCCAAATATTTTCCAGCGCCTTCTAAAAGGCTCCCACTTCTACGCCAACGGGCAACACTTGCTAAAACACATATCGAAACCGATTTGCAGGCAGTGTTCGTATCTGAGGTCAGGAAAGCTTGAGGAGAATAGGAGAAAGAGGACCAAATACGAGTTGAAAATCGGCAACGAGGATAACCCTTGTGCGAAATGTAATGGGCTTTTGGGGACGGGGCCTAGATGGTGGATTTGTGCAAACTGCCAATTGGAGTGTACGTCGTCCTGTCATAGGGCGTGGGGGAAGAAGGCCAAGAGTGAGGATATAGCTGTGGGAGATGAGGCTGTCTGAGCGACCCTACAGACTGTATGATGTACAGGGAAGCCAAGGGCACAGCTATGAGGTTTTCATTCGTGGATGTTCTGTTTTGAGGAAAGTTATGATTGATCGTATGTCTTTTTTTTTTTTGCATTCGTCTGTTCTCTAGCATGGCGTACGTGGCGTACGTAGGAAGGGATTCATGTGGATATCTGGGATAGTCGTATATAAGAGAGATGGTATTTCACGAGCAAATGGACTAGATTGCCGAACAACGCCTTTGGATCTGTAGAATTTAACACATTGACTGTGACAATCCTATAAGCTTTTCGTGATAATTCAGGCACGTGTCCAAATTGTACTCCCGTTTGGATAAGTGCTTTAGAAAAGAAAAGAAAAGAACCATGACAAACATGCTCCTCCCTCACATATAAAGACAGAAGCCTCGTCTCCTAGGCTCACATATCAATACCAAGTACAAAGGCTGTGCAACGCCATACTCCAATCCCATTTTACCACAAGAACAGATACTCACGGTCAGACCTCACATCGCACTAACCACACTCTCACTTCTTGACCCCCTTACTCGCCTTCCCCACAAGCTTCACCAACTCCGCAAAGCTCTCATCAAATTCCTTGACATCCTCCTCCTTGACCTCCTTCGCCTTCTTACTGATCCTTTCCTTACTGACCATAACGACGCTGGTGGGCCTCTTGGTTGCGCTAGCCTCTCCGAGCTCTGCCCGCGAGCGGACATAGATGTACGGAATATTGTGGTCTTCGCAGAGAACCGGAATGTGCGAGATGACGTCCATGGGCGAGATGTCGGCGGCGATGATGGTGATGGCTGTTGGGTTGGGGGTGCCGGACGAGGAGGGACCGTTGATGGCAGATTTACGCAGTGCTTTGACAACCTCTTTTACGCCTCGGCGGAGGGTCTTGGTTTTGGCAGCTGGAAAAGTTCAAAAGTCAGCAATTGTCCATGTGCAAGTGTGTTGCGCAGGCGATTTTCAAGTAAGATGAGAGAGTAGGAAACAACAAAGCAACCGAATACAGAAAACATACCCTTCTTAACTGTCCTCAAAATCTTCTTAACATCCTTCTGATCGTCCGCGAGCGGGAACGCAAACGGCACAAGAGCTCCTAAAGGCGCAACCCCTTCCCCACCATCTTTCATAACCACATCACCACCCACAATATTCACCATGCTATCCTCAGGCGCCTTCTCTAGCTCTGCCTCCAGAACCTCGGCAATATCACCATGCTTCTTGCTCTTCTTCTCTTTCTTGGATTTCACGACGCCCTCGGCTTCGGCGCGCTTTTCCTTCTTTTCCTTCTTGTCCTTCTTGCTCTTCTTATCCGAGATCTCTTTGGCCATTGTTTATAGTGTGCGTAAGGGCGTGGGTTAAGGAAAGATTTTGGGCGTAAATTGGTGGGTGGTTGGGAGATGGCAGCTGTGGGTGTTGCGAGCTTGAAAATATGGAGAGCTTGGGATCAACTTTTCGAAATTTCGCGACTTGGCGCGCTAGTATAGCATTAGGATTAGCGCGAAGCATCTGCTTTCGAGCCATGCATCAAGAATCACAAAAGGGCTTTTAATTATAAGAGACGAACAAATGTACATACAATGTTGCCCTAGTTCCTCTGGTTTTTCAGACTTCAGATCTCACATTTGCACATTCAAGGGGGTTGACAAGCACATCAAGAGATATTTTTTTTGTACTGGAAGACAATGCCACTTATTTATACAGGACGAATTTTAGAAGAAACCGTCACACCCACAACCTCTCCCACATTCTACCCCCGATACTAGCCATCTCTCCGTCGCCACAAAGATAAATGACCCAGATACTAGTGGTATATGTAAAAAGAGATCAACCCAAAGTTCGAACGAAATCACAAACGAAAGGAAATAGGAAACGAGCAAATATTACGGAGGGCGGCAGAGACCCGGTCTGCCGCAGAGCCGGGACAAAACAATGGAGCCAGCCACTACAAAGCATTCCAAGAAGACGCGAGGGTATGAGAGTGAGAGACGGAGAGATATTAGTGTGGCCCCAAGGCCTGAGAAAAGAAAGAGCCCGAGCCCAAGCGTGTATAGAAATTTGGACAAGACCAACCCAGTTCGCCATTACCCCAGTGATCTTAAGAAAATAGAAAAAAAATAAAGAAAAGAATTACCGCAACCAAGATGCAACAAAAAGGGTAATACCGAAACTCCGAGCCATGCTCCCGCATGCAGAGAGGAGATGACGAGAGAAGGAAAGGTTAGGCCCAGTCTAGTTGTACGGTAAGTGAGGATACGGATGTAAGCAGATGTCGTGATAGTCGTAAAATAGCATTAGTGTGGTCGCCTCTCAATATGCCACCTGCATTTCCAATACTTGAACGCCGCCAGTGGCCATTGAAGGAGTGGCAGAACCAGAACGGGAGGACATGGCATCCTCATAACCAACGAGGGCCTGCGAATGAAGTTTAAAGGCTTCCCCCATGAGTTTGGTTATGCTGAAAGAATGTTAGCGGTGATTTAGATGGGTAATGGAGTAATACATACCCCCAAACCACGACCTCGTCCAGCATGCTTCCCCAGAGTCTTGCTACTGTAGAGCTCAGCTTCGCACCATAGATATCTACAGAGTCGTCGTCAAACAGATTGCGCAATTTGTTGTACATGGCAAGCTCTTCTTCCGTAGCAGGCTCCTCGTCATGTTCCAGTCGATAGAGCCAGAGGGTGAGAATGACCATCAAATCCATTCCACAGAGAGGATGTTCGATACTCCAATTTGTAGCTGAAGTGCGTGCAACCCATCGAATGCCTTGTACAGCGGCAACTTCAATGCAGTCAAAGCACTCCTGGATGACCTTGATCATTTCTTGAGACCTTTGGACCTTGTCCCGGGCGTTTGTCATTGCGGCCGCAACTTCGTAAGAGTCATGGTAGCGAAGTGCTTCCTGGACTGACTTCAAGTCCACAACAAGACGAGTCCGAGTGTTTCTGTAGAGTGCCATGGCGTTGAAGATTAGGGGGTGGCCTTTGTGTGGAGCGCTAAGTTGTACGACAACGGTCTCAGGTTCGCACAGCTCGAGTGACTTCTCCCAAGTTTCAAGTGCGAGCCTAAGCTTATACTCTGTCACTACATCTTGGAGAGCCTCTGGGCTTCGCTTGTGATACCAAACCTCGAGGAACAGAGCATTGATCATGACGCGGGTTGCGAAAGCGCTGTATCTCGCGGGGTCTCCTTGGAAAAGGTTGTCATGGGCTTGACGGAAGGTAATGATCTTGGATGCTGCCACGCTTTCACGCCAGGTTTCATCGTCAGATACCTCCATGGTCCAGAGAGATTCAGATGAGGGCAACTCAAGGGTATCGAACTCGTTGAATCCCATGGCAGGAGTATGGTTGTATGTCAAAGTCAACAAGCCAAAGAAGATGTAAACGGCGTAGTAAGTCCGTCGACACTGTTCATCTAGGGCCCATTCCTCGTGACTTGGCTGGGCACCTTCTCGGGCTTCTGAACGAAGCTTAAGCTCGTAGCGGTTTCCGGCGACCATATTAGCCAACAAACTCTTGATTGAACAAGCCCATTCAAGACCCTTGGGATCACCGCTCCAGCTGGCGAAAATCATGTTCAACAAAGTGCTCTGCATTGTCCATAGCGGACACTTTCGAGAGCTGAAGTTCTCCTTGTTTTGAAGAAACTGATTAACAAGAACTTTAGACCCGATGTGGAGCATGTATGCTTGATCCTGGTCGAATATGTACAGAGCACCAATAGACAACACAGCGAGCAGTAGTGGTGCAGCGACTTCAGTTGGTTGGAATGTAGCTGGATGCAGAAATGGTAGGTGATGATGGAACAGATCGAAGTATGTCTTTAGCAACCGATTTAACGTGTTTAAGCTAGGCAGGTGGAAAGTGTCGAGCAGAGCATTCTCGGTGTCGGCGTGCCTGATGTTGTCGTAAATTTTTGCACATTCCTCCTCCGACTCGACTTGTGGTGCCTTGGTCATAGTCAAAGCCTGGCTCGGGCCAGGAGACCGACGGTAGTCGACAGGGGATACTGGCCCTAGCATGGACGGGTACGGCGAGAGGGCGCCGGGCGTTCCAAGACCAGACACGGGCACAGAGCTGTTCATGGATTGAAAGGAAGGCGGCAGCGCTTCGTTTCCTGACATGGTCCGCTCCATGATTGGTGGCAGCTGATGGGGATGAGAGCTTAGGGCACTGGCGCTGTTGAAGCCAGGATGCGTTTCTTGCCCACCGGCCATGGCGTGCGCCTTGGAGTCGCCGACCATGGAGTCGCCCCAGGGCATCTGCGGCAAAGACATCTGGCCGGGTGCGGTGTACGCCACCGATGGCTCCATGAGCGACGGCCCGTTGGATGACATGATGGTGTCCTGGGGCTCGGTGGCAATCTCGGGCTCCTGGCTCGCCATGGCCTTGTGGTGGAAGTCGGTCATCAACATGGCGGCCGTCTCGATGTCGACCATCTCATCGTTGGCGGCCTCGATCTGCTCGAGGGTGGCCGTGTCGCTGGCCAGCGACGTCTTGGAGGCGCCGGGCAGGGCAACCTCGGGAGCCTTCGCCGTCGTTCGGCGCTTGACCTCGCTGTGCAGCGGGATGCCACCATCCTTCGCGTGGACGGTGCGGTCGTGTCGCAGAAGGAGATCGCGGCGCACAAAGGTGCTGCGGCACTTGAGGCACTTGAAGGGTCGTTCTTTGGTGTCTGTTGATGAGGGGTAGTTAGCAACACTGTGTCTGTCTTCCCCGCAGCGCGCTTCGCGACCGACGGCCCGCATCAACAAAGCTCCATCGCGGGGAGCTCCATCGCGGGGCAACGCAAAACAATCGACTTACGTGATCTCTCGTGGCGGCTGCGGTGTTCGCTCCTGCTGAAGGCCCGGTTGCAGAACTGGCATTTGTACTTCTTCTCGGGCGCGGCGCCCGTCTTGCGAGTGGCAGCGGGCGTCGAGTTGGCGACGAGCGTCATGTCGGCGGAGGGCATGTGGCGGGTGTCGGGCTACTGGAGTATCGGGCCCTGGTGGTGAGGGAGTCCTGCCGGCCGAGCGCGCGTGGGCGTTAAATTGGGGATGGTTGGGCGAAGTGCGTAGGTGTCTCTTTCATTCCGCGGAATCGAACGGTGCATACAGGAGAAACACCGGGAGGGCCGGCGAAAGGATGGCTGGAGACGGGCAACGAGGCCTGGCGATGCGTGCGCGATGGGGGATAATGGGAGGGTGGGCGGCGGGCGGGTTGCGATGGATGGGAGGTGGTGGACAACAGCGGGCAACTTTTTGGTGGCAGCGGGAAAGGGATGGATGGATGCGCGAGGGGCACTTTTGGTGGACAGCGCAAGTCAGCATCCCACGGGCTGGGCTAACTCCACGAACGGGCCGCCGCCTGGACCGCGCCGGCAGCCCCTCCGAGCTGTTATTATTTATTATTTCGGTGCTGACTGCGATACCTACCCCCCCTCCCAGCTGCTGCTGCTGTGCTCTGCTGGGCGCCCTGCTGTGGGCTCCGCCGTGTGCTCTCCACTGCTCTCTGCTGCCCTCTGCTGCCTGCGCTGCGTTTGCGGCTCTCCTGCACACCCAGTCGCCCTCCACCACAGTGCCCAATGCCAATTGCAACATGGCAGCGCCTCAGCCAACCATTATTCCTCACGGCTATAGGGACGTGGACGTATCGCCCGTGTGGGGAGCCTCGACGGGCACGGCGGTCGCTCGTTCAAGGATTGTCTGCGCCCAGTGCGGCCATGCCGTCGACAGCCTTGCGCTCGACTGCCGCTGCACAGTGTCGTCGAGAAAGAGCGGTATGAGGTATCCATCTCGTCTTCCCCTTGGAGGCGTAGTCGCCCTACTCTGCCAACTCCCGGATGCAGAGGCATTCACACCGCCTCGGTCCTGCATCCCGCCGTAACTTACTGACGCAGCACGTCTGGAAAAAAAGAAAACGACCTCGGAGGTGTCCAGGAGGGGTCGTGGTGTGGCTCACGCTTAGTCCCCCACCACCAGCCCACCTCATGACGATGGCCTGAAAAGGGGCACCCTCTCCAGCAAGCAAATGACACACCAGGAGGCGCCTTCAACAAATCTCACCACCGACGACGAAGCCGCCACGAGTAATTTACGCCCGCTGGGACGATCACCGGCTTCGTCACTCGTTCCTGGCACAGCACATCCACACTAGCGGGATCACTTCCCCGGACCCACCGACTGATTTGGGATCGCTTTCCACCGCCAGCTGCATGAAGCAGAGCAGCCTCGTCCGAATTGCTGCCGTGCGAGGGCTGCCCAGCGCCAGTGCCGGTGCCAGTGTCAGTGCCAGAGCATGAGGGGCACGTTTCCCGCCGTGTCTTGCATCACGTCTCCAACCATGGTGGGACAACACCCACAAATACGGCGCAATCTTGTACGAACTTGCCAGCCCGCCTTGCTCGTGCGTGCCCAGTCACCAATTTGGAGGGGCCTGCTGTTATGCCCCGCTACTACTCCAGGGATGGGTAGCGAGAGAGCCTTTGATCCCTACGAATCGCATGGCCAGCGGGAAAACTGCTGCAAGAGCAAACGGCGCCGGGCCCAGCATGGTGTCCAGCGGCCGGCAGAATCCCAATTGAACTCCTCTACATACAACACCTGTCTAGCAATTGAAACGACTGTTTCTTGCAACTCGCCTTAATCTTGGCCACTATCAGGAGGGAGGGGAGTTCCTTTTTGCAGCAGACCCCCCCCCCCCCCCCCCCCCCCGCC
>JAAZQE010000738.1:0-14855 GCA_013620735.1 Clavariopsis aquatica
GTGTATATCGCGGTCCTCCCCCCAATCACTTGCTGCTTGGTTTCCCGGTTCCACCAATACATACTTAACGAGCCACTGTGCATGTTCTTCTAGGCCGTGAAACTCTGTGATCATCGCGTCGCCTCCACTTACGTTTCCCCACCATGGCCGCCGTCATACCCAGCATCGGGGATATCCTGATGCTGTCCCAGGTAGCGTGGAAGATTGGCCGCGCCTTTACAGCCGGTCGAAAGAACGCGCCGGCCGAGTTCCACGCAGTGGAGTCCGCGATTAACACCTTGGCCAAATCACTCAAACATCTCGCTGAGGCCTTGTTCGCTGACTCGGACGACAGCCTGCTGGGACAGGCCGACGCCGACACAAACCATGGCGTGGCAACAATCTTGATCGCATGCCAGCGCACCGTGAACGACCTGGACTCGTTCATGGACCAGTACCAGGTCATCAGGAAGCATCGAACTCCCGGCGGCTTTGCGATTGACCGATCGTGGAGCGATCTTGTCTTGACTCGATACAAAACCTTGATGTGGACAAGCGAGGGCGGGAACATCCAAAGTCTGCGGAACATGCTGCAAATGCATACAAGCACAATAACCGTGACCACAGAAGCATTGCAAAGGTCAGTCTCTCCTATGCACGCCCAGACAATGAGTCGCTGACACGCACCAAAGTAAATCATTGTCATGGCTGCAGGCGGTAGTGACTCCAATGGCTGAACAGATCAGCGGCATGCAACTCGGAAAAGGAGACCTGGCCGAACAACTTGAACACTCCCGACGAGTTGTTAGGGACATTGCAGGGCGTGCTCCTCAGATTCTAGCCCAGCAAGACCTGGATAGCAGACCCCCAAGTTCACTGTATCTTGATTCACCACGCCAGGCTAGCCCAGATCCCGAAACCTTCACGGCTCGAGAATATTTTCCTCCACGGAAAGGCTCAAAGACTCAACCTTCTCGTACCTCACGCCTGTCTCGATCCCCAATACCCATTCAATCACCAGCCACGAGCATCAGCGAAGCTCCCTCGTCTTTTGCGACTACCCCTGCAACGTCAACCTCACCAGCTAGTTTGGCTAGGAAGCACATTTCCGATTTCAGCTTTGGAGGGCCAAGTAGCCCATACTCTAACGGTTATCCCTCTCCCGATGGGGCGACGAGCAATGGTTGGCCCAGTCCAGTCAATAATCGATCTTCTTATCTCAGTCGCCAGCCATCAAAGAGAGAGTCCGCCTTATCTAGAACTCCTGAGATTCGAGAACGGGGATTCAGACCAGACTCCGCAGTTCTATCTCCACTTCCCCCACCCGCCATGGATATGCCACCAGATCCGGAGATTGACACTACAATGTCCATATCGAAGCTTAGCTTGAATCCACCAACACAGCCCGAAATTGTTAAACTGCACAGAAGCTCGACCACTGCGAGCCAGAAAGACATGTTTGAGAAACAAGCTTTCCGCAATTCTGCAATATTGTGTGATGTGTAAGTCATATCTAGGGAGAATATAGTGTACCCGTGTACGTTTGTACCGAGCTAGACTAACGTGGAAATAGCCGCGGAACCCTTGTAGAATACGCCCAAAAGATCTCACCAGAGGAAGACTCGCATGAAGTTGAGATGATAGAAGCATGCCAGGAGTGCCGAATTTGTGTGGTTCGCAAACGAGAGTCTGTGGGTGCCGACCGTAAAGGTATCAGAATGATGACGTCCATCTGGGTATTCAGCGACGACAACACAGTGCGCATGCAGCTGAAACTCATGGATGGCGAAATGTACGTGCCATACTCGAGTTACTTCTCCCCTGAGAAGATATCTATGACTGTTCCGTGCGAGTTAAAATATCACGACGTGAAATATGGGACACGCTTGTCAAAGTCAGCGAAGACCACGTGGATTAATTATGTCTTCGACTCGACACAATGTAAGCCTGCCTCATTCCCACCTTAAACATAGGGTATGGGCAAGGAGAATCAAACCAGCTAACACACCACAGCGGCAAGTCTTTTTCAAAACGAACTTATGGGTCGCACACTGCTCGGTACCTTTCGCACCGAACAAACAATGCGCATCCACGACGGTCTCTCTGGTGCTTTCAGCTACGCAGAGCAAATGTGTGGCATGGAAAATCTACGTGTTTGGGAAGACAATGACAGCGGCGCCGTCATTGGAATGATTCACTTCTCCGCTCACTTCAAGAAGGGGTATCTTGCCTTTTATATAAATAGCTCGACCAATCCAATCAGGGTCAAAGAGGAGGGAAACAGGGAGCTTAAGATTAAAGGGTTAAGAGTTCCACTAGAGAAGGCGGACAAGGGGAGGAAGGATAGTGCCGTGGGTGTGAGAGATAAGGGGGATGGTGGGAAAAAGAAGATTGTTGAGGGTGCGAAGATTGAGTTTGCAACCGAGGTGGAGAGGAGGGAGTTTGTGACTCTGATTAAGGAATGCCAAACTTGTATGTTGGAATTGCCGGACCTACTAGGGGTCAACTGAAACTAGCTGTGTATGGGCGATATGGTATGGTAATTTTGATCATAGGACTGACACAGATACGGAGATGGAAGACGAAGGATGATTACCAGAGATTCTAAGACTCTAGAGGATTACCACAGCTTCGGCTAACTTAATAATGTAGCTCGTAGCAGATCTCAATCCCTTTGATCCTTTGGGTTTCTTTCCTGATATTGAAAGTCTTCTTCCTTGGTCTTCCCAATTACTTCATCTTGCACCACTCTTCAGCATTGAATTCCCTGACCCTTGATCTGCTCAACGAGATCCTCGTAATCGAAACAGACACACTACCCAGAAAAGTCTGCCCCCGCTCTTTCGAGGTCCTCTCTCCCGTTAGATTTCTTTCGGTACCGGCACTTGCCTCGCTTCTTCTTCTTCTTCTTCTTCTTCTTCCTCCTCTATGACAAAGAAGAATTGGATAATGTCCACGGCATCGCCGTTGGAGAAGTCTGGAATCCGATATCATGCCTTTGTTCTCGCATATGTGTGGCACGTCGTCTTCTAAAGAGCGTGTGTCCCCTACCCAAATACATTGAAGTACGGACATATTATGTAGGAGCCAAAGTTAAAAGGGAGTTGAAGTCATGATATGGTGCGAGGCTCGGTGTGTGGCGAAGTAAGGCGATAGTCAAGGATATGAAACGTGGGGTTGGGATTCGTACTCGAATCTTTTGGTCGCTTCCTGCATTTTTTTTTCCTATCATTCTGTCTCACTTGTGCCCTCTAAATTTACATCATGTATTTCTTATTCGGAGAAATGAAAACTATGATAGCTAAATCTAGATGATCAAACGCCCTTGAGCAACGCTTTGAGTGGCACCTGTACCGGTACATGCTTGCTAAGCCGGTAATTCTTCCCCTCGCTGTGTTTTTCTTATCCCGCCTTGAGAACTTTGGGTAGGTTGTCGCGAGCGATGGCGAGGGATACTCTAGGGGTTCAACATGTTGTTATTCAGGCCTGGCCAAGACTGCAGTTCTTCAGTATGCCCAATGGTCTTGGCTGTTGGCAACAAGGTCATGAAGGAAGTCCAGAGCCCCCCCAAAAAATTAAAGGGTCGAGGCCTTGCATTGCTGTACGAATACTCGGTGCTCGCGCCAGTGCACGCGTTGGTTCGCTAATTAGCATGGTACTTTGGCAGAAGGAGTACGTCTTCCAGACGACTTTGATACACCACCTTCGGACGCCACCTGCGGACGAATCCCTCCAAATCTTGTCGAATGTTGGCCCACAGTAGCTCGGCGTAGACACGAAAGCCACCTTCCGGAAGGAGTTTGTCTGGCGAGACACAAGAGAGGCGGAGATGAACTGTGTTGAAAAGTCTTTTTGGGTGTTTCACCCCCAAATCTCCTCCAATGGCCTCCAAGTCTCGAGTTGGTGCCATCCTCACGTCACCGCGTAGACCTAGCAAGCCCACGCAGGCGTTTAATCGTCTGTCGGGCGCTGGGGGAGGGCGTCCGAACCGGGACAAAGTGAGCCTCGTCCTGGGCCCCAAAGAAGCGCCCCGCCGGGAAAGCCTTGCGCAAAGACGGGAGCGCCATAGGGATGCCACAGCGACGCCATTGGGATGCCACATGGACGCCATAGGGAAGCTGTCAGGAACGCCAAAAATAGCCTTCGCACAACCCGCATACGTAACCCGCCGCTCCCGCGCCCTAAATGGTTTGGTGGGGCAGCCCCCGGCTACACCTTCCCCTCGGTCCACATTCACCGTCCACCCTCACACACGTCCGGCGTTTGGCCCATCAACCACGCTTCCGGGCAGCGCAGCGTCCTGGTGCGACGACAAACACGCCCAAGGCCCTGTGCATGCGCCGCCCTGCACAGCAAAACCAAACTCCTCACGCGAGAAACGTTCCGCGCGTCTTCAAACGCCAAGGGTGGTCCTGAGGCGCAGACGGGTCCCTGCCGCGTCGCACAAAGCTCCCCGCTCCGCCCTCATCTTGTTTGCCAGCTATATCACTCCAGCTGCGCCCTCGCTCCTGGACCGTGTGCATTGCTGTTTCGTTTCTGTGCCTTACTGAGAACTGCACCTGTTGCGCCTCTGCTGTCTGTTCCATCACCCTAGCCTCTTGTACATCCACCCCAAGCCGCCGCAATGCTCAACTCGCTCCCCTCGCCCACCAACTCGCTTTCGGACCTGGCGCGCGAAGAGAAATCCTTCACATTTGCCCACTTTACGTGCGAGCACGCATGGGTCATTGGCAACATCTTGCGGAATGCGCTCCGAACCATCGACTGCGCTGCACTGATCCATATCTCGCTCTCTTCAAACCAGACGCTGTTCCACGCTCCATCCATGCCTGGAATGATGCCCGACAACGAGGTGCAGGTTAAGCGGAAAAAAGAGACGGTGATGCGGTGGGGCCATAGCACGTGGTACATGAAGTGCAAGCATGGCGGCGATAAAGGCGTAGCCGAGTACTATGGCCTGGATGGGGGCGCGGGCGAGAATGGGAGGGGCAAGTATAGTTGCGAGGGAGGAGGCTATCCAGTATTCGTCAAGGGCGTCGAAGGCGTGGTCGGCTGTATCGTGGTGGTGGCCGACATTGATGGCGAGCAGGCCCATGGGGTGGTGGTCAAGGCCATTGAAGAATATAGGGAGTTGCGGGATGGGTTTAGGAGTCCAATGAGGAGCATGACGATGAAGTGACGAGGTGATGCGTACGAAGAGTTGAGGACCATCGAGCTGTAGCTGGTTCCTCATAGCGAAGAGTGGACGACTCGAGGGTGTTGTGGATGCACTGCCCGAAAACCAAAGCGCCCCCCGTCTGCATCAAAGGCCACAGAGAAGCCGAATAGGAAGTTCCGTCCCGTATTCACGTACGCCGGTGGTGCTTGTTGTTCCGGGACCACGTATGTGGGCTCCATCGGCATTGTCGTCCCGACCTCGAACGAGTACCCGGCAACTTCCTCCTCGTCTAGTGTGGGGAAACCGATGGCGATCTCAGTCCCCGGCTTCACCCGCTTCACCCATTTCGCGTGGCCTTCTTTGTTTGGATTCTTGACCGTCACATTAGGTGTCTCAACGCCGACATCCGTTCGGAGATACATCTGCGGAATTCCCGTGTCGATGAGTGCGGGACCATGATTGTCCCCTTGGCCATCTAAACGGAAGCACATTTTTACCATGGCCCAGTCCCTCCAGTCTGCGGTCACGCCTCGCTCGAGGTCTGTGAAAATAAAGCCCTCTGTTTTCTTTTTCGTCAGACCAAGATCCACACCCTCTGTGGAAATTGTATATCCCGTCCTCAGCGAGCTCGGCATAATTTCTTTGCCGTTGATGGACATGATGTTTAGGAACGGGTTACCACTAGGCAATGCCTTTGGCTTCCTGTCTCCAAGCTTATTCCTCCCAAATCCAACCCCCATGTACGTAATCTGCGATATATCTCGAGGCTCCGGATAGGGTCTATTAGGCAAGACCGGGCAATCCAATCCATCCACACCTGGCTTGTACCACGGACACACCATACTTCGATCTACAACCAAGATCGGTACCCTTGCATTCGCATATTCTCCATCTGTTCCGTGGAAGGTGATTGTCTGCTCGACGAGCCGACCACTGTAAAAGATCCTGCTACTAGAAAGGTACTCATAGGCCTGGATTCCTTCGTCGGGACTAATATGGGGGAGTCGCGGCGCTCCAATCATCAAACCTGTGGATCCAGTGTCCACGGGCAGTTCAAAGTCAATGCCGCTGATAGTTGCTCGTATCATGGGGACATGTTGGGTACTGAAATTGTGTACATATGGAAGGAAGATGGAGGCCGTATAGTTCAACAGGTCGTGAGCGTTGTTTTGGCGAGCGGGAGACATTGTGAATGGGAACTGGTGGATCAGTCGATATGCCGAGATAAGTATGATGACGAGGATGATCCCAGAACGCTGTTTGCATAGCCTGAAAGGCATTTGACGACACGTGCGCATTGGTGAGAGGGCCTTGGATGTAGATACTGTCGATACTAGTACTTTTGGTTTTTTTTCGAGGCACAGGTTCGAATGCTTGTACACTGGTACTGAATCGTGAATGTCCATCATGGCCCCCTCAGAATTTCTTGATAGATGAGAAAATGATATCTCAATTCACTTCCCAAAGTGACCTCTTCATGAGTTGATAGCGGAAAAGGCGGTGATGCGTCACCCCTGTAGGATCGGGAACCTCGGATCAATGGGTGTGTTGGCATGAGCGTGTGAACACCAAGCGTCTCAGTGAGTCCGTCGCATTTCATCCATCCATCTTTCATTATTCACCACTCGCATCCCATCCTGCTCCACTGCTGAGAGACGACAAAGGTCACTTTAGACATCACATCATGTTAACAAGACTGGCTGCGGAGGATATTCCAGCCACCCACGTGATGATGCACGACGCATGCACGGCGATCAGCCCGCAGTCTTGGCTGGCTATCTCGAATCTAGCCACCCCTGCGACCAAGTTTACCAACATCGAGGCCGTGTCTACCACCAGCGACTGAGAAAATAGGAAATAGGAAGTAGAAGAGAAGTAGAATACTTACACACCGCAGTCGCTCTGGTACTTTGAATCCTTCTCTCTCGGTTCCACACTGCGTCAAACGGTGGCACCCACCACCAACCACCAACCTCCAGTCTGTCACCGTCGAGACAACCACAGAAACCTCGGACGACCGAAGCAGAATCGGAAAAGCATAGGGGTAGCTTACGCGACGAAGCTTTCAGAACTCTTGCACCTCCTTTCTCCTCATCAACATCTCACACTCGCCGTCAGCCGTCCAACCTACAACCACGATATCAACACACGAGCATGTAGCCGCGTCCATGGCTCGTTCACCATCGCGCTCGAGTGACGGCGGAAATTCACAGCAGAAGGATCGGCCCGAACCACGGTTCTTGAAAGCTATTGAAGACAAAAGACATGACGATGCAATTGCTACGGTTGAGAATGCGCGCGCTAAAGGCCAGTCGATCGAACATCTCCTGCGCATAGGGCTGTTGCGCTGTGCTGAGCGCGGGAATGTTGTTGTTGCTGAATACTTGCTTAAGAATGGGGCAAAGGCCGATGGTGCGCCTGGGGGAAAGGTGTCACCGCTATTAAGGGCTGTTGAAAAGAACCATGTGGGAATAGTATCGCTTTTGCTGAAATACGGTGGGGATGTGGATGTTGCGGATA
Organism: Clavariopsis aquatica; assembly: GCA_013620735.1. NCBI lineage: Eukaryota > Fungi > Ascomycota > Dothideomycetes > Pleosporales > Clavariopsis > Clavariopsis aquatica. The sequence continues at coordinate 7,658 of JAAZQE010000738.1, forward strand.
AACAGGGCCGGACCGCGCTCATGACTGCTGCTTGGAAGAATCACTTTCACATTCTGGTAGAACTCGTCAGATGTGGAGCAGATTGCAACAAGAAGGATCTAAAGGGGAGACACGTTCTGAACAACCTCGCCGCGGACAAACATCGTAATTGGGGACGCGACGTCATCGAGCTCCTCCTGCTTCGGACCAACGTTGCGATCGATGGACCTGAGGCCCGCGACGAACTTAAACGAACCCCGCTGCATTGGGCCACAGTCACGGGTAACAAGGAGCTTGTGGAAATACTGCTTCTCCGGGGCGCAAATGTAAACTCTACCGAGATTCGCGATAAGACGAGCCTCCACCTGGCCGTCTCTCATCAAAGGGACGACATTGTTGAGTTACTTATCCACCACGGCGCATCGATCAATGCGAAGAGTGATGGTAGCTGGACTGCGCTACACAATGCCTGCGAAAAGGACAACGTTAATATTATACGAATGCTCCTACAAGCGGGAGCCGAGCTCAATGCACGACTGTTAAACGGGATGACGCCACTGCACGTAGCCGCTCAATCTGGCCAGCTCGATGTTGTCAAGTGCCTCCTTGAGCGAAAGGATCTGAAACGCAGTGCGAGAGACACTTTCGGCATTACGCCATTTCTTCGGGCTGCACAAGAAAAGAGGAAAGATATTGTAAATGTTCTCGCCCCCGACGTCGATATGTTGAGCGAGGATGCCCTTGGTGCATGCAACGGATTCAATGCAACCATTGTCGATTTCGGAAACTTCCATAACGAGAACAAAGTCACAAGAAGAACCGTCTATGAGCTGCTTTACGGTCGTGACCCCATCAATCATCGTAAACCGGCTGTTACTATTCTTCCCAATCAATCCAAGGCCACCAATTTCCGGTGGATACATTTGCCTGCAAACAACATGGCCTGGGTCGAAACATTGCTTGTGAAAGCATTCATAGAAGAAGGTGCAGCAGACGTCGAGGGTTTCAAGGCCCTCGAGCGCTCATTCAGTCATCAGCACAAGGGTCAAAAGATCCACTCACATTTTATGAGACCACTATGCCAGAGTACGCCTAGGGCTCCACGACAACACGACGATTCTGATCTTTCAGACGGCAACGACCAAGGGCCGCCACAAATTGTGATTAACATGGGTAGCGGGCTTGGGATTAGTACATCAGCTGGCATACAGGAACATGTCATTCCAAAAACACCCGCGAGAACAGGTACGGTAAGCACAGATCAGACCGATTGGACACTCGGGTCTGCTTCGGGCAAAGAGCGAAAGGAACATGGTAAAGGCAAGGAGAAGACCAAGAAGACACCCAAGTGGAGCAATAGTAAACAAGCAAAGCACACAGGCACCGATACACCTACCAGGCCCATCGACCACAACTCCAGACGCAAGACGAGTGATTCTTTGCAAAACAGTGGTCACCTGCGATCGCCCGGAAGCCCTGGAAGGAAAGACCCAATGCAGGCGGCGAAGGGCAACATCTTCACATTTATGCCTTATCTCCATTTTGAAACCGATCATAGAAGACAACAGATGCAGGATGCCATTCTGCGTGCACAGTCGATGCAAGAGAGAGATAGGCCCGATGGTCACATAACACGCCCTCCACTCAAGAAAGCAGCGACGTATGATGAAATGCTTTTACGTGCTCATTTAACATCATCGACAATGTCGCTCCATGTTCGTCGCACACTAGATCAGTTCTTTTACCACAATATTGACACCCAATCCCGTGATAAAGACCAAGTAGTCTACCGCTACCAGACCAAGGATCGCACCCCTGGAGACCCTGATGTTGACCCGAAAATCTTCATGGTCGATCAGCTGTGGATGTGGATTCTAGGCAAGGACCTCATAGTGACATCATTTCCACAGCGATGGGAGCAACCAAAGAATGACCCTCTCAATGTCCTCGACGGAATTATCGAAGACATTAACAGTAAAACTCGCGATCCCGTGCGCTCAGTCTATGATCTGTCGATTATCATTACCGGGCGCTGCAGTGGTGTGTTTGATCGAAGGCGAGATATTGAGGAATACCAATTTTTAGATATGTTCGAGTCAAGGTGTGTAATCCCCGGGGAGAAGGTTGATGTCTTGTTGTTACGTGAGTGAGGCACCACCCAAGTGGCGTCTCATAGCATTGTGATTCGCCCCAATGTAGCACGTACACCTCTACACCCTTCTCACCTCCGCACTTACCTTGAAGAAATACACTGACTCTCATCAATAGCATTGGTGATGCAACAGAAGAAGAGACAGTCCTTTTTAAGGAATTTAATACAGCGTCTGCTCAGGCCTCTACTTGGCTACAACACCACCGTCGCCCAAATAAATTCTCTCGGCACCTGGAAGCCGAAGGCCGGAAGCTTGAGCACCTTGAGAATAAAAACCGCCGCGGAGCTTTGCCACATACCCATGATCATGCGCTTGCTGCTCCTCCTGTCCGCGAAGAGAAATTCCGGTATGATGAGAACAGTGCTTTTCATGCTCCGCTCTTTGTCGACCAGTTACTGGATATAGGACGTGAGACGGACCTATTGTCGGAAATAAAGGATATTCGTGACGAGTTAAATATGATAAAAAAGGTTTTAGAGGACCAACGCAGCGTACTTCCCGACCTCGAAGTCAGCATTATTGACATCTACCGCGAAGAACACAAATCTCAACAAGAAATCAAGCGCCGATTTAAGGAGCAGTTGAAGTCGATCGATGTGCATGTGAAAGATTTGGAACGCATGGATAAACAAGCCGAGCGTATCTATAAGTCCATGAAGGATTTGCTCGACCTTAAGCAAAAACATGCGAACGCTTTTGAGGCGCGCTTTGCTAGTGACCAGGCGGCTGGAACTGCGAGACAGAGTCAGACCATCATGGTATTTACTATCGTTACCATCATATTCCTCCCGCTCAGCTTCATCGCCGCTATCTTCACGATCAACATCAAAGAATTCCCCCACGAGAACGGGAGCGCCTCGCTGCCATTTTCGTATGTGAGCAAGTTCATATTCGGTATAGGTCTCGCCATTTCCATCCCACTTGTATTCGTCGCGCTCTCGGTAGACACCATTGGTGATTGGTTCCGCCAGTTCAAACGTAGTTTTATTGAGAGGTCTGCTAAGTCGGCTGCTACGCAACAGCAACAACATACAGGAAGCGGCAGTTTGCAAAAGTTGAATGCTGAGTACACAGTCGATATGAGGATATTGGAGCAGGCATTGTCGACGGGCAGGAGTGTGACCAGAGGGAGACACAGTGTAGAGAGCTATTTTGGAGGTGGGAGTTTGTTGCCGGTTACTAGTCGAGGAACAGCGAGGACAGGGGTCCAGGGGAGCGTTAAGAATGAAGGTGCGCTGGGGATCAATGGGAATGGAAATGGAAGCATGGATAGACCAGCCATAATGGAGAGGATGAGCACAGGGTTTAAAATCAGGAGCAGTATGGAGGTGTAACGTGCTATTTGGAGGTGAATAATATATTGGGCAAATATTCCGGACAAGTCGTAATTGAGGCGTAAAAAAGGGGCGGGGCTTGCAAGTATGGTTTGAATACTAAATGTTAACATATAGAGACGACCTTAATGGAGCATAGCTTAGCGTAGCATAGCGACTCAAATATCACTTATCAACGCCTTCAGCCTGGACCACTTAACAGCTTTACCAAACGTTTGTAGCCCGGAGGAGTTATAGCTACTTCCCTGGAGTAGCTACAGAAGGGTTTTGGAGGTACGAGGGCCTACTAGTAACCCGTTATTCTTCTCCTAAGACATGATAGCATCTATCATTACAGCCACTACGATTTATGCAGCTATCGCTAAAGCAAATGTGACGTCGTTCTCATAAACTTCGAATTCTGCGCCCTTGAAAACTAGTAAATATTGTCTTGTAATTTGCGAGAGCCATGAAAGGTGATTAGCCAGGCATCATCTTTTGGCTGGTTTAAAAAATTAAATTCTGTTATTGTCTATTGACGCGGGTTATTTCTCATTCATTTTAATTGATACCTGTATGCTACACAAGAAAAACCATCTGTATGTCTGTGAGAAGATCCCCTTTTTTGAAATCGATAAGTCCACGGTGCATGTCAAAATAGTTACTACTTTATAAGTATGATTCCGCGTTTATAATATGGAGTGATCATGAAAAAAATAGCATGTTTGCCTATGAAGAAGATATTATATGTACATGAAGGAATAAGGTTGGAGGAGTAGGCAGGAGATCATCTCGATGATGTCGGCACGGAAAATCTCTCGGGGGTGTGGATCAACCCACGCTAGTGTTTTTGGGGGCTAAACTCCATGACAACAAGGCTTCCGTCATGTCATCAATGATCTTTTTACCTCACAGCATCAACTTTACCCCTTCTTGCTCATTGATTTGCATAGTACAAAAGCGGTCATGGAAATCGCGACAGCCGCGATCGGGGTCGTAAGTGAAAGTTCGGATTTCTCCGTCTGCTCCCCACTTCTCGCCTCCGCTATTCGCATCACTAATGCAGAGAGACCTGCAGGCAACTGTCATCCCGCAATGCATCTCTTCAGCTAAAAAACTCTACGATCTCATCTCACGCTACAAGGATGCCTCGGTGCTAATCACGGTTATTTACTCTGAGTCTATGGTTCTCGCTGCGTCTCTGTCGCAGCTCCAAGGCCTTCTCCAGCAGGATGCGTTGAAGGGCAAACCTCAATTATATGACATTATCGATCGCGCACTGACAGGATGCCAAATTGTGTATATGTGTTTGAATGAGGAGGTACGAGAGCTTGCACAAAATTCTGAAAATGACAACCTTAAAATCGGAGATGGTGTCAAATACCCATGGAGGGAGGACACATTCAAGGAGCTATTGCAACAGATACGAGATCAGCAGTCGACACTGAGTTTATTGTTGCAGGGTCTTCAGATGGATTCAATTTCTGCTATTGAGGCACTCGTCGAAAAGAACAGCTCGAGGCTGGACCGGATTTCCGCAAGGTCTAAGACCTTGTGCATGTCACGACCTAATATCAATGTACCGCAGTCTATCTTCTCCAAGGGACCAGGGGACCAGAACTTGACTGACACACAAGTAATTCTCCGTTCAGCTGAGTTCGACTTCGACGATGACGTTGTAAATTCAGTTGTATACCGACAGGCAATGGCCATGGGGAGTGTGCAAGTTGAAAGCGAAGATCCTTCTTCAAATGTTGTTGGTGAGAAGCTCAATGAGCAGAAGAACGAGATGTCGCTAGAAGCTTCAGATATAACAGCTCTCGACCTAGAAACTACGCCCACAGCCGAGGAGCAGCATTCCGAGCTCCTTGACTCTCTCGAGCATAGTCTTCTTCCTTTCATGCCACCTACCTCTTCAGCCTCTGATGCTTTAAGTCCACCGTTGCCGATGTCACCAATTATTCCAAATTGCGATGATGAATCACTGGATGAACTGCCCCCACCCCTTCCACCTCGACCAGGACGACACCTAGAGACTCAACCCGAGGTGAAGAGTTATGAACTGACTGATGACAATACATCTGCACTCATAGCTTCTTCCACTGTGTCAAAAATTTCGGCCACATCGTCCCCTTCATCTTCACAAAATAACTCATCCCCTAATGGCAATATACAGCAATCATCACACAATCTCACACGCAAGGGATCTTATGATACAATTTTCAAGAATATTTCCGAGCCCGAGGATGTCCGCCTAGCGTCTTCAGACGACGTAGAGATGCACACCATTTGGACTTCTCTGGTAGCTGACGAGCAAGCATTTGTCGACCGCTTAACAAAATTTCGAACCGCATTCTATGACCCCGTCATAAAAGGATGGCCCGTTTTGGAGAAGCATTTGGAACTAATTCATATGGGCGAGCAACTTACTATTTTTCATAGACAATATCTCCTCGAAGTAATGAAGGGGAAAATTGCTCAGAAGAGCTTCGGCACTTGTGATCCAGCCATGTTTGTCAATTGGGCTAACAAAACAAACAAGTTGTACAGGGAGTACTGTCAGCGGCTTCCTCATGCTAAAGGAGCCATACGTATGACCTACAATATGGACACAAAATTTTCGCCATTCGTTGAGTCACTTGGTCTGGATGCGATATCATTCAAAAGCGGCTGGGAGGATTATCTCGAATTGCCTGTCTCACAATTTGACGTCTATATTGAGGCCCTGAGGCGTCTTATTAAGATAGCTCTGGTAACATCGAATATATCTGCGAGGAAAAACGAGCCCCATTTAATACGTGCCTTGGATGTTGTCAGGAGACACAAGAAGCTGTATTTACGGACAATTGAAGAGGCGCAACAGCGGGAGGATATCCAGAGCCTCTATCGCAGGATTAACACCCTGAATGCTGACTACCTTTCCCGAATGGATCTATTACAGTCAGGACGCCGAATCATATGTCAAGGAACCCTTGCGATGAAGATTCACAGTCACGGGGCTTGGCGTCCCATGCATGTTGCCTTACTGAACAACTATCTCTTCTGGGGGATGTTGAAGCCTCCGAGATCTCAGAAGAATTTACCACCCAAAAATAAAAGGGAAGGCAATATTTGGATTTTAGAACCCCCCATTCCCATCCTGGAAGCAGAAATGAGCCTTCCGGATAAGGACCGCCAATTTCAAAAGGCTACAATTTTAGATGATATCCCTCGGGGCTCTGTGCTTTACCCCATATTTATTAAAGACAAGACTTCCACTGCTCAACCTCATATGCTTGGGACATCCTGTCCGAAAGAGCTCGAGCATTGGACATATCAACTACAAGCAGCAATATCTCTGCGCGCAGCGACTTCTTAAGGCTGAGAAGTGGCCCACATCACTCGCACTCGCCTTCATTGAAAAAGGTGCTTGTTTTGGCATCAGTGATTACCGACGCTCAAAATTGCCATTTTTACACTCAGGGAGGCATCTGCTATTTTTGTTTACCACCTTTATTGCGTCCGTTGGTGAAAGCTAGCGAGTTTCCTTATTACCCACGCTCGCTTTCATGCCGTACACCACAACCAAGCCGAGCCTCATCTCGCCGTGCTCAGCTAAAGGACAGGCGATATTCGAAAGCCCTCAGCTCCTACGCTTCCAAAAAGTTACGGCCCCCAAACCCAAATTACATCGGCGAATTCTTAAGCGCCTTCTCTTTAATGACACCCGCAAGGTATTTGATCACATACTATCTTGGGTGTTTAACCCCATGC
>JAAZQE010000739.1:0-14837 GCA_013620735.1 Clavariopsis aquatica
ACCTCCACCTCCACCTCCACCTCCACTGCCTTTGCTTTGTTATTTTTGTTTACACTCAACCTCAGAGTTAACCACCACAACACACCATTTTCTTTTCCTGTTTCTCCGAACAATAACCTTCTTGAAATATATACGGTGTCCTTGAGACTTTCTTTATTCCTAGTACCCGCCCAAGTCTCACTCACAACAGCCTCGGCAACTGCACAGCTCTCTCTCACCCTCTCTCTCTCTCTCTCTCTCTCTCTCTGCACCTTTGGGGCCGTCAAAAGGCTTGGTAGAAGGCTTTCTTTGTTTTATAATAATAACAACAACAACACTATCAAACTAGCAACCTCATCCCGGCACTCAGCGGCTCTGCAAATTTTGTGGACAAAGGACTGGCGAGCTTGTACCTTTGTGGGTGCGTTCGGATTTGGAAAACTTCTATCCTATCTGCACCAAGTCATTCAACATCAACATCAACACCAACATCACTAGCGTCAACACCAGCATCAACCTTAACATTAGCATCAGCATCAGCATCAACCCCAACAACACCAAGCCAGCGAAATCCTCAAAACTTGAGTGATACATCTCAGTATCGCCAAGTTCCCCGGTGCAATGGCCTCAGTGACCCCCGCCGAGTCCCTGTCCGCAAGGGCAAAGGCACTCACAAAGTTCCTTCTCAATATACGTCACGATAATTTGCCAAGCTACCTCCAACCTTATATTCCTCTCTTCCATAATATCGTCTTTGGGGCCGCTGCAGGCGTTAGCATTGGTGCCGCAATATATTACCACTTCCGCCAGCGCAATCAAGCCAAGCTGCAACTCGCCATATTTTGCATCCTCCGTATCTTCGAGCAGAAACCGCACCTGGCATCTCTACTCCAGGACCCTGACCGCCTTCTTTTGGCCATGAAAGCGGAGGTTATCGATATGATCCCAGCCCAGCTCACTGAGGCTGAGGGGGCGAAAGTAGTGGAAGGGTTAAAGCGCAAGGTCGCTCAGCGAGAGGTGTGGTTGCGCCAGATAGGTGACAGACACGTGGAGCGACAGGTGATTGACGTTTGTGCATCTGAATATACAAAGGTTGCAAGTACCATAGCTCCACCCTCCACGCCACCTAGTACGGCCCAGTATGTCTCTCCTTTCACACCTGCTCCGGAGTATATACCAGAAGAGATGGACATCGACAGCCCAGAGGAGCAGACAGCAACGCCCCAGAACTTACGGGAGAATGAAGAGGGAACACCAATTACACCATGGGTGCCTCCAGTCTGGCAGAAGTCACGTAAAGCCCGCATTGCAGAGAGTCAACCCGGGCTCCCTTCACCAACATCTCGCAACCCCCACAATATGTTCACAAATTCGGAATTTTCAGATAGTGCCCCAAGAATACCAATTACTCCGAATCCGACGATTCCTGTAAACAAAAAGCTTCTCGACTCCGAACCGCGGGCATCAGCCTCCGGTTTTGGCTTTAGTTATGATGAATTCTCTTCGTCTGATGACTCTCCAATGCCATCTCCATCCAATACTCAATCCGAGAAGAAGAGCATGGTTTACCGGGCTATGGAAAAAGCTTTCGACCCTAACGCTCCTGGGAACCAGCACCTACCATCCTCCGCCTTTACTTACCCAGGCCCAAATCCGTATAGGCCAGAGTCTAAAACTCCCAATATCTCACTGAAGGCATCACCCAACACTCCCGCTGCCACGCCGCCAGCTTCTAAGCCTCGGGCTCTGGCCACAAAGCCCAAATCCACACTCTCCCGTACCCCACCTACACAAGCCTGGGTCCACTCCTCGCGCCCCAACGAAGCACTGACAGGCACCGATCTCTCCCCGATCGAAGAAGGAGGCTCGCTTATTAGCGAGAAGGGTGGCAAGGTCTCGTATCGGGTTGCAGAGACTAAGAAGTTCTACGCACAGATATCTGCGCAGCAGTCTGCCCGGAATGAAGGCAAGAATGTCGAGGATGTCAAAATTCCCCAGACACCGGTGTTGAATAAGAAATTCAAAGATTTGGAAGAGGAGATTGCTGTTGATGAGCAGCTTCCAGATCTAAAGAGTGAAATCGATATGGAGGAACAGGCATGTCTGGATCAGCTTGTTGCAGAGTACGGACAGGATTTGGAGCAGCCATTCACACCTGAATGGCCTCCCGCCGATAGGGTTATTAGAGATGCGAAATCCGAATCTCCCTCGTTGTCGGAATCCAGCAAGTCCATTGCTGAGATGATTATAGAGGCAGCGCAGACAGGCACATCGCCTAACAAGACTGAGCTTGAGCCCTCCAAAGACTGCGGTGGTGTAATCATCCACCAGCAAGTCGACGATACACCCTGGGAGTCCCCGATCCTAACCAACTCCTCATCACCATGCCCGGGAGCGGTAATTGATCCTCGGATCGATTTCCGGGTTACATCCCGGTCGCAGTATTCTGCAACCAAGTCCTCCCTGGGCACCACACAATCTCAATCCCCGATATCCACCAAATCCTCTGGATTTTCTCACACAGCTCCGCTCTCCCCTAGAGAAGTCTTGTCAGCTTCTCAGAAGGCGGCTTCCACAACTCCACAACCTTTTGCCGGCCACTGCTCCCCTCCGCCCAACCGTACACCCTCTGCGTCATCGAGAACAGACGCAAACCCCGCAACCCCAAAGATGCTGCCAAAACGCAGTAGCCAGAGCCCTCTAAAGACCTCCAAGAATAAAAAGACACCGAGGCACAGTGCGAGGGGGTCGAACGTGGGGGCTACTGCCCGGAGGAGTAGTCCGAGAAAAAATGTATACAAGGGGCACTATGGGAAATAGATTATCGGGGAGATTAGCGGATGATGAGTGAATGATTGTAAGGATGTTTTGTATGATGGATGCTTGTATAATGGTTATTTGCATCATTGGGTGCCTTTTTTCCCCCAATAGCTCATGAACCCCATTTTCTTTCAGAATGTCTAGATGTAAGATGGAGGAAAAAAGAGACAGCGGTGCATGGTGCATAAACTTCGCGCGTAATGGGCGGTTAGCGTTACATCAACATTGGCTGAATGGTTTGTTCTTGATATAGCAATCGTTTCCTTCATCACACTATATGCAATAACGATATTACCAGTGCATACCAAGTCCTCACTCTCAATAACAGACGTGATTTACCCCTTTATCAAGCTTGTTTCCTGAGAAAATTTCCTTCCCGCTCACATTGTGGAAATCCACCCTTCCCCTCACATCTCTCTCTCTCCTAGCCACTCTTCTCCCCCAGATACCTCTTCCAGGCTTTGTAAACCGCAACCCTATTAACCTTTCCAAACACGTCTGCCACTAGTTAGCAAATGCCAATACATGATCGCACCAAATCTCTCAAACGGCGCAATACGTACACATTGGCACACAAGTCGTAAACCCACATAGGGTAACAATCCCAAACACCTTGCACATATGGCCCGGGCCCTCCTTGGCTGCATATTCATTGATAAAAGTAGAGAAGGCGTAGAAGACAAAGTTCTTAATCATCATTTGCAGGATGAAAATTTCGGTGGAATGGGCTTTGAAAGCGTCGCTGTTGCCCTTGGATTAGCTTTCCTCTTTCCCCGCTGTAGAATGTCTCGGGGGGATGGGGGGGAAGGAAACGCAGAGTCATAAAGACTTACAGGATATATAATCCTCCACTCGTACTCGCCACACTGGTACCAAAACACACAGCACCGTAACAGAAAGCGCAAAGCACCACTTTATCTTTACTGGGATGGTCTAGGGCCCACGAGAATGTAAACCAGCCCACTGCAAACACAATAACGGCAAAGATACAAACCGGAATCCGGAACTCGGCTTCGTACACGCCCTTGTTCTTCTTTGCAAGCCGCTTTGCCGTGAAGTCGCACATGGGCCCTGCAGACACGCCGAGGACGCCGCCAACAAGAGCACCGGTGAAGAAGTATCCGTTTTGCGAGACAGTCAAGCGGTAAGGAGGTGGAGAGAATATTTGGGCAAGCGTGTAGGCAGTGCCGACGAAGAAGGACTGGGCATATTATTAGAATCTTGAGCAGATCAAAAACATACGGGAAAAGAGAAAGGGGGGTGGGAGACATACAACAAGCACAGCGCTAACAAGCTGCACCCAAACCACGGCCGGATTCAAAAGATGCAAGAATATCTCTCCGAGCAACTTGACCATATTCTGCTCACTATATACTCCCGACGTAATCTTCAAATCCTGGACAAAACTGCGCTTGGCAATTGTAGTCGTGGCTGGATTTCCAAATTCGGTGCTCTCGGCCACAGTATTGTTGTGAGTCTGCTTTTCTTGGATTTCCTCGGATGAGGAGATGGAAGGCGTATCGGCCAAGCGGCGGTATTGGCTCTCAGGCATGAAGAAGAATGCTCCAAAAGCTCCAAAGATCTGGAATGGGAGGAGAATGATGAAGAGGGTTTTGGCGCCTAGATGTTCGAATGTGGTCCCACCAACGACGGCTACCAAGGAGGATAGACAGGCAAGAGTTAGGACGAGAAGTGCAGTGCGTAACCCTCGCTCGTGTAGGAAAAACATATCGCCAATTGCTGCAACGGAAAGGGATTCAAAAGCTGTTGTACCCAACCCTTGAACCATACGCCCGGCGAGGAGAACGTCATATGACTTCGTGAGGCTGGGCTGGTCAAAGCCGGCGATGCATATTCCGGTACCGATTACGCCGAAGAAACAGGCAAAGAGGAATTGTGGTCGTTTACCGTACTTTTGGGCGAGGATGGAGACAAACGGGCTGCGAAAAGGAAGTGTTATTAGCATTCAACACAAAGATCCGGAGTTCTGGTGTTCTGTGACTAGGAGAAACAGGATCCATACCCGAGTGCCCCAACAATGAGGAGCTGATATCCCGAAAGCTGAGCCACAGCCTTCACAGGCACATGCAATTGTATTGCCAATGCCACAGTAGCGGGTGCTATCATAGGTCCAGGACAGGCGGCAAAGACAATGCAATTAAAGAACAAGAATGCAAAAGCGGCTTCACGTTTCCATGTCGGCCAGAGCTTCACTATTTCAGCACCGAATTCATCTCGTTTACAAGACCTGTTCTTACAAGAGGATCATTGGGATCGTCTGAGGGCTGTGGGATCAAAATGATAGTGTTTTTCTACTTCTTGTAAGTCTGACTACGTGATAATTTGTATGGACAACAATCCTACTTTTCCTTTCCCATGCTTAAAGTGCGAATGTTCATACGGATGCTCAGTGCTGGTCTGTGAAGTGTCGACGAGGAAATATGTCCCGGGAGGCTGCGTTTCCGACTTGGGTTCAATGATACCAAGCGTCATCTTGGCCGTCTTCCAAGAGCAAAGAGCACGAGGGTTCGATAAGTCGAGTTCTTGCACATGTTTTAGGTCCACCCATCGGTTAAGTAGGACGTAAAGCACTGACCTCTCAAATCTTAACGGCCCCTCTTCAGGGGAACAGCCGTTGTCGAACCATGCCCCGCATGCAACAATCTAGAATAGACATCCTAGTCGCCAATCGTTCGGGGGGGCCAGAGGCAAGTGGCTGATGTCTTGATAACAGTGGTTCTTGAATTTGGCGGCTGTTGTCCACATAATTGCCGGTCCCGGTAATGTGGTCAGCCTTATGGTCTGCATAAGTCCCGCGAATCAGATTAGGGTTCAGCAAATCAGTTTGATAGTTCGTGTGAGGGGTATTTGGGGTATATTGATATACATCATTGATGGCGATCGGTTTGTGGGCTTGTACGCTTGAGGGATGCTTCTTAAGTATGGAAAGGGTTTTTTAAAGCGATGCAATATGAGATCGCCTCAATATGTCCAGATGTCCGAAACAATGCATAACCATATACAGCCTTCCATTACTGCGTAGGATTCAACTATCGCATGTCAAAACTCGCATATACTTGTGAGGGGTCAATCACAATTGAATCGTCAAGGTTAGTAAATTGTAGGATTTCAGAGTTGAGATCGAAAGAGCTAGTGTCATCGAACACTAGATCAAGGCTCTGCTGTGTTTGTAATGAGGTCATGAAGTTGCTTCACTGATGTTAGCAGTTACCCTTTGCAGGCATCTCCAACAGTAAATGCACTCACGGATCGAAGTTCCCCCAGAGCTGAGCAATGAGATCGTCATCCAACAACACTCCCGCATGAGACGCTGCGTTTCCGTCTATGATACCAAGATCTGCAAGACGCATCGGCGTTTCCTCCGTTACCATCTGACAGAAGCCGATTTGTTGCATTCCACGAAGGACCGAGATTCCAGCTTCGATACTAGAGCGATATTGTTGCAACTTCGTGTGCGCGTAGGCAAGAATGAAGATCATAATGAGACGCAGTAAACATGTGCTATCAAAGGCAGTCAAGCTAGAGAGTGTGTTCTCGGTGGCCATTTGTTGGAGAATGGCAATACTCTTTTGGGCTGCATCAATGCATGTCTTTCCCATTCTTTCGAACCATATCTTTTTGCTAGAACCAAGTGTGCTGTGCTTAATCACAAGGTAGAGAAGAAACGGTCTACACAAAAGGATTGTGGTTCCCCAATATTGGAGATGAAGAACCGCAACAGCGCGTTTATGAGTTGGTGGGGCTGGTACATCGTGTTTGAGATGTGGTGGTATGAGTTGGTGCCACTTCTGAAGTGAAAGAAGCAGAGTTGATATTGTTGAGAAGGAAATGGACCGGGTATTGGTCGAGCGCTCAGTGTACACCACTTGGATGATTTCTCTCTTCAAGCGGCATAAAGAGACTGATGTCGCTAGCCACGACAATGGGGTGTGCATTCCGGGGTACAATATCTACACCTTATCAGTTTTTGGAAAAACTCAGAGGGTGGGGGCGGAGTCTACTTGTTCTGATGGCAGCGGTGTACTTATTTTCAGTGATCTCTCATCGATCAGAGTCGGGCTACCTCCTCTGGAGGCGATTTCTTGGTCAAGAATGAACAGGGTCCACCATATGCGTCGGTTTTGCTCTCTTTCCATTGTTCCACCTGACTCAGGCATTTGGTCCCGATGCAAACCTAGTGAATATGCCATCTGGATGCTGGCTCCCATGTACAAGTACGAACTGACTCTAGAGCAAAGGTTCTCTAGTACAATACTCTGCATAAAATTAGCTTGGAAGGTAGGATCTGCACATTTCCTCACCATGATAGCTAACCCACGAATGCTGTCAATATCTGCTTCATCGTATACAGTCGGAACTAGTTGCTTGGCGAGTGCGATATAGTCGGTAGACGTCTTCTCATCTACAGGAAATTGTGAATGCGCATGCTGTGGAGACTGAACTTCCTGCTCATCGTAGTTTGCCGCACCAATAGCGAAAATTGAATAGAGGGAGCACATCCAAGAACTAGTCATGTTCGCCGACTCTGAATATGTATCATCTACTCGGTTGAGGAAGATCTCAATGGAATAGAACCAATATGTGCTGTGGACATCTTCGAGGAATCGTGAGACATAGTAATCACAGGACTCGCGAGGTGGAAGGTAGTAGCGATCATTCAAAACAGATTCATCCAAGGAAGGAGATGGCGTTGGCAGTGCAGGTGGATACGAACCAATCTTGGGAGGGCCGATTATGCTAGAGTCTTTCTGAGGGACGGAACCAAGGGAGCAGACGGCATCATTGAATGGTATTTCTGAATGTGCCCCAACATAGCCTATATAGTTAGCAGGCAGCTCCACGCACAGAAGACGAACCTACGAAATCTGCCACGAGAATCTTTCATCATGCAACCTAATGGCTCGTGAAGATCGTTTACAGACTCGACCACAGGCTCTGCATCTTGCGGACATTCATCGTCCCCGGATGATGGCTGCTCCAGCGCCGAAGGGGATTGCGTTTGTTGCGGTGGAGGAGTTGTGAGGGTTCCTTCACTAATGTCTTTGACAATGGACCTTAGGGACTGGAGATTGAGCTCTCGATCAGGAAAGAAGTATTCCAATATTCGCAGGGAACACTGGTACTCTTCTTCTGTGACGTGGTAGTAGGGGCGTTTCCGGCGTGGTGTTGCAATCCTGCAAGTGGCTCCAGTCCGTGAGCAGTAGCGACAAGGTCCTGGGACTGCAGATTATGAGTTCCTTGACCCTTTGCACACGGCATTTTCTATGCTTATAAGGCCATACCTGGGTCAATACACTAGGAGTCATGTTAATTGCTTGGCATCAATATATATAGTGGCGGTGACTTGCCTTGGTTTTCCTGCTTCTACAACGATCACAGCTGCTATGTACTCTATGGGCGTTTGGTCCCCTATTGGGTGCGGCAGACTGGGTGGTCAAAGCTGGAGCTGAAGCTTCGGCCATGGTCGTCGCAAATGGTGAAGTGCCGGCGTCGGCGATTGGATCCGTCTCGCGAATTTGATTTGACAGCGACTACGAATGTGTGTTAGGCGTTGTTGATAGGGATCTAGTCCACACGGTCGGTATGAAAGTGAAGCAAGCAGAGAGCTGGCGCAGATGAATGCGGGGATGCGTTGGAGATGTGGGGTCGCTATTTAAAGTCCATGTGCACCCTGTTATTCACGATCGCGTCGCACCTGACATCCCGTCACTGCAGCGGTTAATACATAAATGGACGGACAGAAGGCCGTGCGGGTAAACTTTATTCTATAAAGACCAAATTATTCTAGCATCTCAAAAGCCCGCTACGCTGCTCCTACGCGATCTTGATGATGACCGTCTTCGTCTCAAGATAATTGCTCATTGAGTAATGCGGCTCGCCTTCACGCCCTGATCCCGACGACTTGTATCCTCCAAATGGCATATCCTTGGCCATTGTAGGGCTCGTGCAATTGATACCGACGGTCCCGGACTCTAGGCCTTTGGCGAATCGCAGGGCGCGATCGATGTTCTTGGTGTATACGGACGCGTACAGGCCGTACTCGGTGTTGTTGGCTTTTTCCAGAACCTCTTCCTCCGTCTTGAACACATTGATATTCACAACAGGGCCGAACACCTCTTCCTTCATTATTGTGGCGTCTTCGGGGGTGTTGGTGAAGATGGTCGGTTGAATGTAGTACCCCTCCCGGTCAGAAGGAGCAGCGCCGCCGAGAACGAGGTCACCAGACTGCTTGCCCATTTCCAAGTATCGGAGCACCGTTTTGTGCTGGGCCTCATCAGCCTGCGGACCGTGGTTAGTGCCTTTCTCGAGAGGATCCCCCATTGCGACTGCTTTTGTAAAATTCTCCTTGAAGAGCTCGACAAACTTGTCAGCAATTGTATCCTGAACATAGACGCGAGAATTGGCCATGCAGACTTGGCCACTGTTCCACTGGATACTGTATGCTGTTTGCTTTACGGCTTCTTCGATGTCTGCATCGTCGAATACGACGGCTGGTGATTTACCTCCAAGCTCCAACATGACCTGTTTGAGATTTGATTTCGCGGCGGCTGCTTGGACAATACGCCCGGTTCGACCAGAGCCTGTGAAGGAAAGAGCGCGAACATCCATGTGGTGACTTAGGATCGACCCTGAGACGTTACCAAAGCCGGTGATAATATTGATCACACCAGGGGGGAAGCCTGCTTGTTGAACCAAGGTTGCAAACTTGGCCGACTATTCAAGGATTAGGGCTAGGTTCAGGCAAGGTTCCACCAGATGTAGACTTACTGTCAGTGGTGCTTTCTCGCTGCTTTTTAACACGACTGTATTTCCAACAATGAGAGCGGGAGCCAGCTTGTTTGCTAGCATAAGGAGTGGAACATTCCAAGGAATAATCCCCGCTACAACACCATATGGCTGTCGCAAAACCATATTAATAAAGCCAGGGGTCTGAACCGACGACGTTCCTTGCACAGAGTACCCAACTTCAGCATAATGATCGAACCTTGCCGCACAGGCGTATGCGTCGAAGAATCCGCCGACAGGTCTGCCCATCGATGCCGCCTCGAGCGCTGCTAGCTCATCGTTGTTTTCACGAACAAGGTTCGCGAGTTTCTTGAAGTACACTGAGCGACTGTCCGGCGACAAATTAGACCAAGCTGGGAAGGCGGCTTTGGCAGCAGCGACGGCTCGATCGGTGTCTTCCTCGGATGCTTCGTGGACTACGATGTGTTAGCCAGGAACGTACTCTGACAACCAGAGCCTCCTACCTTTGGCTACGAGCTTCAATGTGGCAGGATTGTGGATGTCGAAAGTCTTTCCGTTCGAAGATTCAGAAAACTGGGACCCATAAGCAGTTGAAGCTTCAATGTTGTAGAACTGCATACTTCTCCATTAATGAAGAGACGAGTCTCAATCTTCTCTGGAATGCCCATGATTTCGAAATCCTCTCGCGGCAGAATAGAGTCAAGGTTCTTGGGGGGGGGGTTCGAATATCCTCGAGGTATGGAAGAATGATAGAGTCTACTCAGCCTTTTAAGACGCAACCAAGTTGTGCTTGGAGCTATCGAAAATGGTAGAGCGGGAGCACTCGGAATTCCCGGCTCTCAGATGACAAAGGTTGCAGGAATTATTCTCAATCGGTCCTTCGAGATCAGTAACCGGGCGACGATGTTGTCCTATGTCCTATGTCCGATGTGCCGAATGTTCTGCGGCGTCTCGGTGACAGTTTGTCGATGGACCCCACATGTTCCTGTGGAGGCGTATCCAGGGTTGCTACCCCGCCACGTTCACCACATCGGCCTGATGCGCCCGGAGCCTCTTGTCCTTTGCAAATTAAGTGCCGGTCCAATGGATGGCGCGCATTTGCGGTGGAGATGCGGGAGTTCGTATTCCGCATGGGGTCCCGTGGCTGTGGGATTCAGAGCTCGCCGGGTCCCAGAAGCCCGAGCGAGGTCCGTCGTGAAGATGGAGAAGTTGCCTTAAAAAGGGACTACTTCCATCGTGACTTGAGATGGTCAAGAAAAGCAAAAAATCGCCTTGAATAATTGAAAATGGGCAGCGTCGAAGAACTCGCAAAGGTGGTGGCGCAATTGCAGAAGCAAGTGACGCGCTTGAGTGGTGTGTATACATTCCGCTTAGTCATCACGACCCCCCCGCTAACCATATCGTGGTTCTAAGACCAGGAGGAGGTTCGCAAATTGCAATACAAGTACGGCTACTACCTCGACAAATGCCTCTACAAGGAGGTTGCGGAGCTCTACTCTGACCACCCCGACACCTGCGTTGAATTCCTCGGCGGCCGCTACAATGGCAAGGAAGGCGTCAAACGCCTCTACATTGGCCGGTTCGCAAAGACGTTTGGTGCGCCAGCTCCCTACCCTGGCATCTCCGCCATTGGCGAAGACTGACTGTATTTCCAGTGAATGGCAGGAATGGTCCCGTACACGGATTCCTCCTCGACCACCCCCAGATCCAGGGTATTGTTGATGTCAATGATGAAGGCACACGAGCCAAGGGCCGCTTCCGCAGCATGATGTCTGCCGGCACTCACGAGAGCGTCAAGGACACGCACCCCCGCGGACTGGTACAGTGGTGGGAGGGTGGCATCTACGAGAACGAGTACATCAAGGAGGACGGAACGTGGAAGATTTTCCGGCTGAAGTACTTTCCGTTCTGGCACGCCACCTTCGAGAAGGGCTGGTCTCACACAAAGGTATGTTCTCTACACCTCATTACGCTGGCCGATGCAGTGCGGGTATAAGTTTGTCGTTGCTAACTTGCGCCAGCCAAACTATGTCCCCTTCCTCAGCACCACCTATCCGGCCGACCCGAATGGGCCGAACGAGCTCTGTGAGCACCCCATGCTGTGGCCAGATACCCGTGTTGTGCCGTTCCACTACGAGCACCCAGTTACAGGCAATCCGGTGGCAGATGATGATTTGAGGGCGCCAGAGTTTGGCAAGGATCCAAGCACTAGCTCGCCGCCGCTGACGCTTAGCAAGCCACAGTCGGAAACGTAGATAGAATGATAAACTATTACATGTTGTCTGACTACAATGTCCTCCCTTGCATGGTCGTATTCTTGCATGATGTACAATTAGTTGCTGTATCACGCGACTAGTTGCGCTTTTTAAATTGAACATGCGTTGAGGCGCTATGTATGTAGTTCGTTTGTGTGGTAGGATTCGGCCTTGAGAACTAGCTGACGTTGTAACATGAGAGTACACTAGAGCCATGGCGGCAAAAAATAGTCGAGCCAGGGTAGGCTCATGGCGTACGGAGCTCCTGGTTGCATCAAGCTAACACCAGCATCGTAGTGGTCAAGTAAGGAGGGGCATTTTGTATAACACATTCTTTCATTGGTGCAAGCTAACAATAGCGCGGAACTACACAGTAGGGGCCTACTAGTAGGCGACATCTACACATCCAGCGGCAACTTGAACAGCCTGATGGCGTTTGTTCTCGCCACGGCTTCCTTTTGGTCTGCCGGCAGATCGATCGTCTTCCACCAATTCTGGGCTTCCTCGACCGTCTCGTACGGGGTGTCGATGGCATACATGCACCTGTCCAAGCCAATTTCCTCAATGCAAAACTTCAATCCCCGAGTGTTGTAATTTCCCGAAGTACTGATGGAAACGTTGTTGTGCCAGTAGTAGCTATAGTCGTGCTTCATGGGCCTTGATCCTCTCTTGAAGGGGTGATTGATCCAATGGCTCGCTCGCCACAGATTGAACGGTACGCTAGGATCCTGTCAGTTTGCGCTTTCGAATATATCTGGCTGAGCCTCACCCCTCTCCCAGATGTCCTGCTACTATCTGAACCTTTGGGTACTTGTCCAAGACACCAGAGGAGCATACGGCATACAAATGCCAGCTCAGGTCGAGATGGAACTGGACGCCAGCGCCCAGCATGTGTTTGCGGTCGCCATACTTTGTGCCTACTTTTAGATCCTGTGGGATGGCATATCGAGGATGAAAGTATATCGGAACGTCGAGCTCTTGAACCATTGCCCAGAATGGGTCGTAGTCCGGAGTATCAAAGTATATCTTCTCTTCTCCGTCACTGCCTTTTGATTGGAAGTCATTGACGAGACCACCAAACATGCCCAGCTCCTGGACCGCCCTCTTCAACTCGTCCGCTGCATCCTGTCCGTTGTGCATGGAGAGGGCTGCCAGTGCTCCGAATCTTTTTGGGTTCTTCTTCACTTCCCCCGAGAGATAGTCATTCGCGACCTGTGCCATTTTCTTGGCCTTTTCAGGGTCAGCCTCGCCTTGACATCCGGGCGAGGTCAGGGACAGCAGCATGTACTCGACTCCATGCTCATCCATGCTCTTCAACCGCTCGTCGTGAATGTCAAGAAGGCGCTTTTCGTGGGCAGAGAGTCCAGTTGTCGTGTCGCTGCCTGGGCGCATCAAGGTCTGGAACTGGGCAAATGTATGTGCCTCAACTCCCGCCAGGTCTATGATGGCCTCTTCGATTGCAATTGTTCCTCTCATGATGGCGGTTGCTAGCCAGCAGTGTTAGTTGCATCAACGACCGACTTGCAAGCTTCGCTCCCTACCTCACTGTTTTTCGCTAGCTGCGGCAGCAGGTGTCTACTTCTCCTTGTGGCCTCGAGGTTCCTATGTGCAACAATGTACAGCGCTTGCGGACATCAATACCCCAGCCCTCGCCGCTGACCATCTCCACACGCGGCCAAACTGCTATGCATGGCACTGCTGCAAGTACCGGGAGGCCCATGCTGCTCGGATGGGGCAGCATCATACACAAGAGTCGGTCGGCTTCATCCCGCCGACCCCCACCGTCCAACAGCTCCTCGGCTCGGCGATCAACCCGATGGCCATGAACCCCTGCGTACACCCACAGCTACCCCGCGGATTGCAAGCGCTAGCCGCTCCCCACATGGCCCCAATGCTCAATGCGGAATTCGACGACTACTGTTGCGCCACCACAGTCGGAGCAGCATGGACTTTCTATCACACCACGCAATAACGGCGCCTGTGTAGGCGGTACTGCATCACACGTGAGACATTATAACTTTGTGAATCGACGTCGTTCCGTTGCTGCTTCGGCTGCAATTGACTCTGCACCATGGCCCATCTCTTCTCCCTCGCAGCTCCCCCAGCGCCCGCATACAAGGACGGTAACCGTGATGGCGACCAAGTCAAATTCCCCGACACAGGTTTCTTCCATGGCTTCAACAAGCCTTCGCGCCTTGAGGCCGACATCTTCGAGCTCGAAACCACGGGCGAGATTCCCAAAGACATAAACGGCACCTTTTACCGCATCCAGCCCGACCACCGCTTCCCACCCCTCTTTGAGGAGGATATCCACTTCAACGGCGACGGGTCTGTATCCGCCTTCAGCTTTGAGAACGGGCATGTGGACTTTAAGCAGAGATATGTGCACACGGATCGGTTCAAGGCCGAGACCAAAGCGAGGAAGGCGCTGCTGGGGAAGTATAGGAATCCGTATACAGACAATGAAATGGTCAAGGGCATCATAAGAACGGCGTCGAATACCAACGTCATATTCTGGCGCGGCGTCCTGCTCGCCATGAAAGAAGACGGACCACCATTCGCCATGAATCCCACCACGCTCGAGACTATTGGCCGGTACGATTTCGATGGCCAAGTGCAATCGCCAACTTTCACTGCGCACCCAAAATTTGATCCTGAAACGGGAGAGATGGTGTGCTATGGGTATGAGGCTGGGGGCGATGGACACGATGCTAGCTGCGATATTGTCGTGTATACGATTGATAAGGATGGCAAGAAGACAGAAGAGTGCTGGTACAAAGCTCCATTCTGTGGCATGATCCACGACTGCGCGATAACGAAGAATTGGCTTATTCTACCGCTGACCCCAATCAAGGCGGACGCGGAGCGGTTGAAGAATGGCGGGAATCATTTTGCTTGGGACCCTAAGGAGGACCAATGGTATGGCATTGTTCCACGTCGAAATGGAAAGCCCGAGGATATCAAGTGGTTCTGTGCTGACAACGGTATGTTTTTCTTCTTCTTCTTCTTCTTCTT